>CM065595.1:162121852-162412674 GCA_033119425.1 Bufotes viridis
GTGTTCAAGCGCGTCTCGAAAGATGACATCTGCATCCAGGTATCTGAGGTGATCGTATACCGCGTGTCTGGTCCTTCTTACTTTGATGCTGTTCACATTGCTCGAAGCAACTTTTAGAGAAACCCAGCCATCACAAGACAACAGAGAAAGAGCAGATAAGTGACTCCCATCATCATAGGTCAGGATCAGAGGCTTCCTGCCGACCACCAGTCTCCATATCTGACTCTACAGGGGCTTCTACAGGAGGGGCTTCTTCTTTGTTGGGGGTCCCCGTGTCTGCCTCACACTCATTATCTATTCTCTTCTGCTCTTCCTCATAATCCCCATCAGACTCGGATAACGCCTCATATCTGTTTGATAGGACCATGACTCCTGCACCGGTACTGACTTTTTTCCTGGTGTTTTGGCCCAGGTTATGTTCCTCCTCAGACTTACGGGAAGACTTATCTTTTTTCCTCCTTTTGTTCCTCTTGGCCTCTTCATATACAGAAGGTGATACAGAGGCGGCTGCCTGAGGCTGGTCCTGAGTGACCACCTCCATGGTGCCCTGAGTGTTCTCTGAAGGCTGAGGTTCGGGTGTTGTCTCACCTGACCCCTGTTGTACCTCGTGCCTCGTCAGTATGGTCCCTGACATCAAAGCCTCCTCCTCTATAGCGCCTGCGGCCTCCACTAACTCCTCATCTGGAAGCTCCCTGCATACGTTATGCCAGGCATCTGGGCAATCCTTATGTGAGTGGCCTATCTGTCCGCAGAGATTGCACCTAACGTTCTTACACGTGGCACTCAGATGGCCGAGCTCACCGCACAGGTTGCACTTGACCACTGTGCACACATTTGCCACATGACCGACCTTGCCACACTTGAAGCACTTTCTAGGTTGCCCAGGATAGAAACAGACGCCCTTCTCTCTACCGATAAAGAAGGAGTTAGGGAGATGTAAGGTGACGTTATTGTGCTGGCGCAGCTTCACCAGCACCTTCCACCCTCCAGTCCAGACACCATCATCGTCCCTGTTCTTGGTGAGGTCGGACACGAGGTCACAGTGCCTCCGGAGCCACACCACAATGTCCTGGGGAGGAACAGATTCATTCCAGAAGATAACATTCACAATAACAGTGTCTGGCTTGGAAATGGGAATGAAAATGAATTTATTCCAGCCCTCGGTGTCTCCTAACCCTGGCAAAGTTTGCCCAGAACCTATCCAGACTAGACATAAGCTTAAAGCTGACATCATAGCCCTGCCTGTCTGGTAGATTTATCACTGCCAGGATGTCCTCTGGAGCAAACCCCATCTGGTGGCACAGGAGTTCCCTCACCACAAACCTCCAATCGGGGAGGTGTTCTTTGGCGCCTCGGTGTTTAAACCTCACCACGTTCCTCCTCTTAAACGCCTGGCCTGTATAGCCTGCACTGGAGGTGAAGGATGGAGCGCCGCGGCTCCAGGCGTTTCTGGGAGGATCCTGACGGGGCTCACTACCCTGAGTATTCGGGCGAGTGTCTCCACTAGAGGGGCCTGACAGGGGGTCACTACCCTGAGTATTGGGGCGAGTGTCTCCACTAGAGGGACCTGACGGGGGGTCACTACCCTGAGTATTGGGGCGAGTGTCTCCACTAGAGGGGCCTGACGGGGGTCACTACCCTGAGTATTGGGGCGAGTGTCTCCACTAGAGGGGACTGATGGGGCTCACTACCCTGCGTGTTGGGCGAGTGTCTCACTACAGGGGCCTGACGGGTCACTACCTGAGTATTGGGGTGCGTGTCTCCACTAGAGGGACCTGACGGGGATCACTTCCTGAGTATTGGGGTGCGTGTCTCCACTAGAGGGCCTGACGGGGTCACTACCCTGAGTATTGGGGTGCGCTGCTGCACTAGAGGGGCCTGATGGGGGATCACTTCCTGAGTATTGGGCGAGTGTCTCCACTAGAGGGACCTGACGGGGCTCACTACCTGAGTATTGGGGTGCGCGTCTGCACTAGAGGGCCTGATGGGGATCACTTCCTGAGTATTGGGGTGCGTGTCTCCACTAGAGGGACCTGACGGGGATCACTACCCTGAGTATTGGGCGAGTGTCTCCACTAGAGGGGGCCTGACGGGGGATCACTACCCTGAGTATTGGGGCGAGTGTCTCCACTAGAGGGACCTGACGAGGGTCACTACCCTGAGTATTGGGGCGAGTGTCTCCACTAGAGGGACCTGACGGGGGTCACTACCCCTGAGTATTGGGGCGAGTGTCTCCACTAGAGGGGGCCTGATCGGGGTCACTACCCTGAGTATTGGGGCGAGTGTCTCCACTAGAGGGACCTGACGGGGGTCACTACCCTGAGTATTGGGGCGAGTGTCTGCTCTAGAGGGGGCCTGATGGGGATCACTTCCTGAGTATTGGGGCGAGTGTCTCCACTAGGGGGGCCTGACGGGGGTCACTACCCTGAGTATTGGGGCGAGTAGTCTCCACTAGAGGGGCCTGACGGGGGTCACTACCCCTGAGTATTGGGCGAGTGTCTCCACTAGAGGGACCTGACGGGGGTCACTACCCTGAGTATTGGGGCGAGTGTCTCCACTAGAGGGACCTGACGGGGGTCACTACCCTGAGTATTGGGGCGAGTGTCTCCACTAGAGGGGCCTGATGGGGACCACTTCCCTGAGTATTGGGGCGAGTGTCTCCACTACAGGGGCCTGACGGGGGTCACTACCCTGAGTATTGGGGCGAGTGTCTCCACTAGGAGGGGCCTGACAGGGTCACTACCCTGAGTATTGGGGCGAGTGTCTCCACTAGAGGGACCTGACGGGGGGTCACTACCCTGAGTATTGGGGCGCAGTGTCTGCTCTAGAGGGGGCCTGATGGGGATCACTTCCCTGAGTATTGGGGTGCGCGTCTGCACTAGAGGGACAGTCTCATCCGATGTGGATTTTGTTAAGGGGGAAATTACAGACATCATTCTGTACACCTTCCTGACCGCCATCCACCTCTATATCCCACACAGACTGTACAGTATCCCCAGCCCCCGACCCTCAGGTACATTATCAATGTCCCCGGCCTGTACCCCCAGTAACAGAGCTCTCCTGCATCGCCGCATCACCCTGAACCATGGATACATGTCCACTGTCCTGCTGTTGGGCTGGCTCTGCTGGGACTTGTGGTGCCACAGCTTCATGATGTTGCTCAGGGACAGCTGAAGGTGCTTGCGGCTGCACTTGCCCACCTCCCTTCTGGAAAGAGAAACTTGCAGGTTTCAGTATAGTTTGTGTCACACGCCGGGGCTCCTCTGGGGACACGGACCCTGATTGTGCTCTAGAGGAGCGGGATCCAGAGTCACTGTTCTGTCTCTGCTGTGAGAAGCGTTCCTGGTTCCTGTAGGACTCGGCCAGGGCCCCATCCTCTCAGGACACAGTCCATCTCCTTCACCACCTGTGCCAGCTCTATGCTCAGTGAGTGCAGCTTGGTATCATACAAGGTGTTACTATCTGGGTGCGCAGTTTTCAGGTTATACACACAGTCTATCTGCATCTGCAGCAGTTGTTTGTGGTGCTTTAACTCCCCCATTCTCCTTACCAGAGCCGGGATCTCCTCCGCCATCTGCAGCTCAGGTGCTCGCGTGGTCTCCTTCACCTGCTGTCCTGGTCGGGGCAGGGGTCCAGGCTGCGTGGATTCACTGGTCTCCTGCAGCTTTGCCTTTCCAGCGTTACTGCTAGTACTTGCAGTTGCATCTGCTGAGGCCTGTTCACACTTTGCAGTGTTTGTAGACATGGCATTCCTGGTTACCTGTAGAGGCATTGCTGCAGATCTGGTGCGGCCTTGGCAGGCCATGCTGGAAACCACAACTTGCTGTTTCAGGTTTTCTTGCAATGTTTGTTTCTCCAGTGATGTCCGTCTCTGTCTGTGTGCAGGAGAGGGGAGCTGCTCACCTGCTGCACGGCCTGTGCTCATCACCCCTGCACCTTGCTGGCTGGACTTGGGATCCGCTTCCATCTTCACTGCACTCACTTTCTTCTCTTCTTCTTTCTTCAGAACAACATTTCCTTTCATTCTGCTGCTGACTGGAAACTTTGGGATTAGTATCCACTTTAGAAATAGTTTGGGAGTTTTCTCCCAGTGTAGGCCTGGAAGCCTGGGCCTTGCTGAGGAAGTTCCCCGCCCGGGCTGGCCACACCCTGGGCTCTGGACAGACATCCACAGGCTCAGGAGAGCTACTCACACACGTCCTCACAGCTAGGAGGCAGTATTATAGTAGTTATATTCTTGTACATAGGAGCAGTATTATAGTAGTTATATTCTTGTACATAGGAGGCAGTATTATAGTAGTTATATTCTTGTACATAGGAGGCAGTATTATAGTAGTTATATTCTTGTACATAGGAGGCAGTATTATAGTAGTTATATTCTTGTACATAGGAGCAGTATTATAGTAGTTATATTCTTGTACATAGGAGGCAGTATTATAGTAGTTATATTCCTGTACATAGGAGCAGTATTATAGTAGTTATATTCTTGTACATAGGAGCAGTATTATAGTAGTTATATTCTTGTACATAGGAGCAGTATTATAGTAGTTATATTCTTGTACATAGGAGCAGTATTATAGTAGTTATATTCTTGTACATAGGAGCAGTATTATAGTAGTTATATTCTTGTACATAGGAGCAGTATTATAGTAGTTATATTCCTGTACATAGGAGGCAGTATTATAGTAGTTATATTCTTGTACATAGGAGCAGTATTATAGTAGTTATATTCTTGTACATAGGAGGCAGTATTATAGTAGTTATATTCTTGTACATAGGAGCAGTATTATAGTAGTTATATTCTTGTACATAGGAGCAGTATTATAGTAGTTATATTCTTGTACATAGGAGCAGTATTATAGTAGTTATATTCTTGTACATAGGAGCAGTATTATAGTAGTTATATTCTTGTACATAGGAGCAGTATTATAGTAGTTATATTCTTGTACATAGGAGCAGTATTATAGTAGTTATATTCTTGTACATAGGAGGCAGTATTATAGTAGTTATATTCTTGTACATAGGAGCAGTATTATAGTAGTTATATTCTTGTACATAGGAGCAGTATTATAGTAGTTATATTCTTGTACATAGGAGCAGTATTATAGTAGTTATATTCTTGTACATAGGAGCAGTATTATAGTAGTTATATTCTTGTACATAGGAGCAGTATTATAGTAGTTATATTCTTGTACATAGGAGCAGTATTATAGTAGTTATATTCTTGTACATAGGAGCAGTATTATAGTAGTTATATTCTTGTACATAGGAGGCAGTATTATAGTAGTTATATTCTTGTACATAGGAGGCAGTATTATAGTAGTTATATTCTTGTACATAGGAGGCAGTATTATAGTAGTTATATTCTTGTACATAGGAGCAGTATTATAGTAGTTATATTCTTGTACATAGGAGCAGTATTATAGTAGTTATATTCTTGTACATAGGAGCAGTATTATAGTAGTTATATTCTTGTACATAGGAGCAGTATTATAGTAGTTATATTCTTGTACATAGGAGGCAGTATTATAGTAGTTATATTCTTGTACATAGGAGCAGTATTATAGTAGTTATATTCTTGTACATAGGAGGCAGTATTATAGTAGTTATATTCTTGTACATAGGAGCAGTATTATAGTAGTTATATTCTTGTACATAGGAGCAGTATTATAGTAGTTATATTCTTGTACATAGGAGGCAGTATTATAGTAGTTATATTCTTGTACATAGGAGCAGTATTATAGTAGTTATATTCTTGTACATAGGAGCAGTATTATAGTAGTTATATTCTTGTACATAGGAGCAGTATTATAGTAGTTATATTCTTGTACATAGGAGCAGTATTATAGTAGTTATATTCTTGTACATAGGAGCAGTATTATAGTAGTTATATTCTTGTACATAGGAGCAGTATTATAGTAGTTATATTCTTGTACATAGGAGGCAGTATTATAGTAGTTATATTCTTGTACATAGGAGCAGTATTATAGTAGTTATATTCTTGTACATAGGAGCAGTATTATAGTAGTTATATTCTTGTACATAGGAGCAGTATTATAGTAGTTATATTCTTGTACATAGGAGGCAGTATTATAGTAGTTATATTCTTGTACATAGGAGCAGTATTATAGTAGTTATATTCTTGTACATAGGAGGCAATTTTTATTAGTATAAACAAACATAACAATACATTCAATCAGAATGAACAGAAACAATGGTCATTTACCAGAAATCATACTTATCCAACAGTATAAATAATAATTATAGTAACTTTAACTTAACAATAGTCCATCGCTGTTAAAGGGAAAGAAAGTAAATAAATCAGCAATACTTTGCATTATGAAGATAAGCCCACATCCACCAGATGTACATTCCTCCATAACCTCCTGTTTCTCTCCTTTTTCCTACATTCTAAGTTCTTTATCCACCTCAGCTCTGACAGGATCAGGTTCACCGCTTGCCTGTGATGGAACGGCTCGCTATGTACAGACACTTTTGTTCTAGTATGCCACTGGTAATATTTAATAATGGTGATGATCAGGTACATGGTTCCCCGGTCAATGTCAGGTATACTGGCTGGTACCCCATAGATGACATCTGGGTATGTAAGACACTGCAGTCTTGGGATTTTTAATCTGGAGGATACTTCCCGCCATATTTTCCGACCTTCCTCACACTCAGAAATAAAATGCGCCATGGTCTCCTCCTGTTGACATCCTAAGGGACAGTGACGCTCTGACACACTCAGATGTTTTAGATTCCCCTTAACATAAAGCTTTCCATGCAAGGACAGCCAGGCTATATCGAAAAATTTAGCGGGGAGCCTCACTCCATTAAGAAACCTCAGACTTTCTTTTAAGGTTACCGTGGTACAATCTTTTAGTACTGGCTGTATGTAAAAGAAAGTCCTACATATGGTCAGGTACAGTTCTTTCCTGGTCTTACTCCCAATAAACACTTTAGCGATGTTCCAATTTCTCAAGCACCTAAGACCATATTCCAGGTACTGGGGAGGAAGCCACGAGTCAATCGACCCCTCTTGAGACTGCCGCCTCGCACCCAAGACTCTGCAAAGGCAATATCCAGTCCCTGACACTGTTCACCCACAGGGAGCTGTTCTCCGAGTCCAGGCAACCAAAATTAACTTTTAGGAACAAGGAATCGAAGAACACCCTTGGATTTATCATATCCAGCCCACCCTCTCTCCTCTGTAGGTAGGTGATCCCTCTTTTTACTGGGTTCAACCTGTTCCCCAAAGAAGCTGGAAGAACAGGCTAAAGAGCCTAGCCGAGAAAGATTCTGGCAAAGGAAAGACAACAGAGACGTACAAGAAGACAGGGACCAGGTAAGTCTTTAACATTTTAACCCTTTCTCTATAGGTCAGCCTCCAGTTTTTCCAACGCTGAACCTTTGCATTTCCGGCATCCAACTTCTCCTCCCAATTTAGACTGGCATTATCATCCCTCCCAAATTTAACCCCTAAGATCTTAATATAGGTGGAGGCCTTCGCAAATTGTGGTAGATCAAAATCTGGATCAGAACTTATAGTCCAGAGAGCTTGACTCTTCTCAAGGTTGACCAGAGACCCTGAGGCCTCCGAGTAGCTTCTGATGGCTGCAGACAACATCTCCACCTCTCGAGGCTCAGATATCACCACAGTCACATCATCTGCGTAGGCAACAACACTCAGGGGCAGGCAATGGGGGACCGGCACCCCCTGAAAATCACACTCCTGCAGTGACCTCAGGAACGGGTCCAAGGCAAACACATACAGTAGAGGACTCAAAGGGCAACCCTGTCTCACCCCAGCCTCAACCCTGAACGTGTCACCCTGCCAACCATTGATCAGAGGAAAGCTCTCAGCCTCTCTGTACAAAGTTTTCAGCCAATCGATGAATTGTCCCGAATACCGTACTTTGACAAAGTGGCCCATAGATACTCGTGGTCTACTCTGTCAAAGGCTTTAGCCTGGTCCAGACCTACAACATATCTCCCACACCTCAGAGCTTTACATCTCTCAAACATCTCCCTTATCGAGATGACTGCTCCAGAGATGTTCCGCCCTTTACTGTGCCGAACTGACAGCCTGCCAACAGTGCCCGGGACAAACAGACTAACCTAGAGAACAGAATTTTTGCCAGAATCTTCCTGTCGACATTCAAGAGGGCAATCGGCCTCCAGTTCTTGATGTCACTAGGCTCCTTACCTTTAGACAGCAGAATTAACGAGGACACCCTCATGGACGGAGGCATCAGGTGATTTTCTAGACAATTTTTGTACACGTCCACGAGGATTGGAGCTAAGTGGTCTCTGAACTTCTTATAGAATTCTGCTGTTATACCGTCTGGACCTGGTGCCTTCTTCAGATGTAACTGATCAATGGCCACTTTAACCTCCTCCACCGTTAATTCTGCTGTTAAAGGAGAAAAGTCCACATCGTTAGTATCAGGGCCTGGAGTTGCCTCCAAAAATTGAGCCATATTTTCCTTATCCAAAACCTTCCTCTGAAATAAGTCAGTATAGTAAGATCTCACCACCCCCAGGATACCCTCCCGAGATTCCTGCAAAACACCCTGGGAGTCAGTGAGACCTGCCACCGATTTATTAGCCACACGCTCCCGGCAGTTCTCAAAGGGATCAGGAGCCCCTAAGGTCCCATAATCCCGTTCCAGAACCAGGGAGGTGTACCTGCTGTACTGATACTGCCTTATCTCAGATTTCAGTCGGTTTATCTTTTGTTGGTCCCCCATCTGCCGAATACAGTGACTCCAATTCTTTCCGCAGCTTGAGATACTGGCTGTACTTACTCTTCCCTTTTCTAAATGACAGTCTCCTTAAGAGGGATCTGATCTCCTCCTTGACGTCCTCCCACCAGTCAGCCATGCTATCATAAAAGTCCACTCTGTCAAGTTGTTGCTGAAAAAGAGAGTGGACACAATCCTGGACATGAGGATCCTCCAGAAGGCTGGAGTTAAGTCTCCATAGGCCCCTACCAACATCAGGACGCTTAGTGGCTCCTAAGCAGAAAGACAAGGCCAAGTGATCAGAGAAAGGGACGACCTTCTCACACATCCCACTAACCACTTCTGTAGGGTTCACAAAAGCCATATCAATGCGACTACTTCTGTCAGCACATGAGTATGTAAATTTTGGTTTCCTACCACCCTGTGTGAACACATCGCTGAGGCCTGCCTGCTGGATCATGCTATTAAGGACCTTGGAGTCCCTGGTCACTGCTCGGCCGGAGGATCTGTCACCTGATGTCCTAGTGACATTGAAATCTCCAGCCAACACCACTGGGACTGAGGTAAAAAGATACTGCTTAACCTCGGTAAATAACTGGATCCTTTCCGCCACTGACTGTGGGCCATAGATATTAATGAGCCGGAGTCTTCTACCATGGATTGTGACCTCCAGGACCAGACACCGACCCATAATAACTTCTGTCAGTCTGTGTATGATGACATCATTGGTGGAGAACAATATAGCAACCCCGGCATAAGGCTCCACAGCCAGCGACCAGAAAGAAGGACCAGACCTCCATTCCCTCTCAGCCTCACGTAGAAGTCCTGATGTGGTCAGACGCGTCTCCTGCAAGAAGATTACATCTGCATCAAGAGATCGCAGGTGGTCATACACTATGTGCCTTGTCTTTCTTACTTTAATACTGTTCACGTTGCTGGACAGCACTTTTAAAGAGAACCCGGCCATCATCACACAACATAAAAGGAAGAGCAGCGATGTCATACCCATGATCATAGGTCGGAGTCGCCCTGCTGACCACCCGTCTCCATGTCTGACTCTACCTGGGACTCTGCAGTATGGGGTTTCCTTTTGGTCGGGGATCCTCAGTGTCCCTTTCACATTCGTCATCTATTTTCTGCAGTTCTCGCTCATAATCTCCCTCAGACTCTGACAGGACCTCGTACCTGTTGGATACGACCATCACCTCTGACCCCTTATGGACTTTCTTCCTGACACTATCGGCCGTGCTGTACTCTCCCTCAGGCTTACGGGAGGACTTGTCTTTTTCCTCCTCTTGTTGCTCCTAATTTCCTCAAATACTGCTAGTGATGAAGAAGAAGAGGCTACCTCTGACTGTTGCTGGCCCTCAGGGACAACCTCCATACTGCCCTGTGCAGTATCTGGGCCCTCATGTTCTGGAGCTGCAGTACCTGATCCCTGCTGGACTTCTTGTCTGGTCAGAATGGACCCTGACATTAAGGCCTCCTCCTCTACAGCATCTGCCTCCAACAATTCCTCATCAGGAAGCTCCTTACATATATTGTGCCATGCGTCCGGACAATCCCTGTGAGGGTGACCCATCGTGCCACATAGATTACATCTGATGTTCTGACAGTTTGCACTTATGTGGCCGACCTCACCGCACAGGTTGCACTTGACCACAGTGCACACACTCGCGACATGACCGGCTCTGCCACACTTGAAACACTTCCTGGGCTGACCTGGGTAGAAGCAGACGCCTTTCTCTCCCAATGAAGAAAGAGTTTGGTAGATGCCACGTGACATTATTATGCTGGCGCAGCTTCACCAAAACCTTCCACCCTCCAGTCCAGATACCGTCATCATCTCTGTTCTTGGTGAGATCAGACATCATGTCACAGTGCCTCCTGAGCCACACCACAATATCCTGGGGAGGGACGGCTTCATTCCAGAAGATGATATTTACTGTGACGGTATCTGGCCTGGATATTGGAATAAAAATAAATTTATTCCAATCGGCAGTGTCTCTGAACCTGGGGAAATTAGCCCAGAATCTATCCAGATTAGACATAAGCTTGAAGCTGACGTCATAGCCTTGTCTATCTGGTAGATTAATGACTGCCAAGATGTCCGCTGGCACAAACCCCATCTGGCGACACAGGAGTTCCCGGACCACAAGCCTCCGATCTGGGAGGTCTTCTTTGGCACCTCGATGTTTGAACCGCACTACATTCCTCCTTTTAAAGGCCTGACCAGTATAGTGAGCGCCGGAGGAAAGAGATGGAGCGCCGCGGCTCCAGGCATTACTGGGGAACCTGGCGGGGTTCAGGGCCCTGACTTATTGGGGGTGTCTGCACTAGGGGGCCACTCACACCTTCTGTGCTTGAGGGTAAAGGTGGAAAATCACCCTCATTACTCTGCGGAGATTCCTCCAGCCCGTCCACCTCTATGCCATCCTCAGATATCTCCCATACAGACTGTGCATTACCCCCAGACACTGACCCCTCAGGTACATGCCCACCATCACCCCCAGTCTCTGCCCCAGCAGTAGAGCTCTGCTCTGCCACCCCATCACCTGGATGTACAGATAGATGTCCATTGTCCTGCTGCTGCTGCGCTGTGCCTCCTGGGACTTGTAGTGCTGGTGTCTGAGGTCCATGCGTCTCCTCAGGGACAGCTGCAGGTTCTTGTGGCCGCTGTTGCACACTGTCCTGTTTATGGATCTCTCCTTTTGAAAAGAAAACTTTGCGGCTTGCAGCACAGGTCTTGTCGCCGGCTGGGCCTCCTCAGGGATAACGCTGGAGTCCAGTTCAGCATGAGAAAATCCAGATTCAAGGTTCAGGCCTTGGCTGGCAAAACGCTCCTGGTTCCTATAGGACTCAGCAAGTGGTCCCATCCTGTCCAGGACAGTGTCCATCTGCTTCACCAGGTCACCAAGTTCCAGGCTGAGTGCATGTAGCTTACGGTTGTATATGGCTGCACAGGTCGGGTTCGCAGTCTTCAGCTTATACACACAGTCAATCTCCATTTGCAGCATCTGTTTGTGTCCCTTCAGCTCCTCCATTTTCCTCACCAGGGCAGGGATCTCCTCTGCTAGCTGCAGCTCAGGTGCACAGGTCTCTCTCGTTTGGTCTCCAGTCTTGGGCAGCTTCTCAGGCTGTTTGAACTCTGCAGACCTGGAGCCTCCAGGAGATTTCTCTGCTGGTCTCTCTTGCACCAAAGCCACAGATCTTTCAGCATTATTGGTGCTGGCACTTCCAGACTGAGACCTGGTGCGGCCCAAGCGTGCCACGCTGCTCGCCACCTCACACTGCTGCAGGTTCTGCTGTAATGTCAGCCTCTCCAGAGATGTTCTCCGCTGCCTGTGTGCTGGAGGGTGAGCGGCACACCTGATGCATGTGCTGCGCCCGTCTCACCTCCTGTGCACCCTGCAGGTTTGGATTGCCACTTTTCACAGAGGATACTTTTGGGAGTCACTGTACTGTACTGGATGCTGCATGCCTGGGCTGGAGGACTGCTTCACCTCACAGGTCTTAGAGGTACTCACTGCTGCTGAATCTTTCTTTCCTGCTGGAGCCACAACCGTTACTCCATCTTTCTTACTTGCACTGGTGTTTCTTCCATTCTGGTCATTCCTTGTCACAGGATTCACTTTTGGACTTGTATCCATACTGGAAAGAGCCTGGGAGTTTCCCCCAGTGGAGGCCTGGAAGCCTGGGCCTTGCTTGGGAAGTTCCCGCCCAGGGAGGCTGGTCCCTGGGCTGGATAGAGACATCAGGAGAACCACCAACACACGTCCTCACAGCTAGGAGGCAGTATTATAGTAGTTATATTCTTGTACATAGGAGCAGTATTATAGTAGTTATATTCTTGTACATAGGAGGCAGTATTATAGTAGTTATATTCTTGTACATAGGAGCAGTATTATAGTAGTTATATTCTTGTACATAGGAGCAGTATTATAGTAGTTATATTCTTGTACATAGGAGCAGTATTATAGTAGTTATATTCTTGTACATAGGAGGCAGTATTATAGTAGTTATATTCTTGTACATAGGAGCAGTATTATAGTAGTTATATTCTTGTACATAGGAGGCAGTATTATAGTAGTTATATTCTTGTACATAGGAGGCAGTATTATAGTAGTTATATTCTTGTACATAGGAGGCAGTATTATAGTAGTTATATTCCTGTACATAGGAGGCAGTATTATAGTAGTTATATTCTTGTACATAGGAGGCAGTATTATAGTAGTTATATTCTTGTACATAGGAGCAGTATTATAGTAGTTATATTCTTGTACATAGGAGCAGTATTATAGTAGTTATATTCCTGTACATAGGAGCAGTATTATAGTAGTTATATTCTTGTACATAGGAGCAGTATTATAGTAGTTATATTCTTGTATATAGGAGCAGTATTATAGTAGTTATATTCCTGTACACAGGAGGCAGTATTATAGCAGGTATATTCCTGTATATAGGAGCAGTATTATAGTTATATTCTTGTACATAGCAGCAGTATTATAGTAGTTATATTCCTGTACATAGGAGGCAGTATTATAGTAGTTATATTCTTGTACATAGGAGCAGTATTATAGTAGTTATATTCTTGTACATAGGAGGCAGTATTATAGTAGTTATATTCTTGTACATAGGAGCAGTATTATAGTAGTTATATTCTTGTACATAGGAGGCAGTATTATAGTAGTTATATTCCTGTACATAGGAGCAGTATTATAGTAGTTATATTCTTGTACATAGGAGATAGTATTATAGTAGTCATATTTTTGTACATAGGAGCAGTATTATAGTAGTTATATTCCTGTACATAGGGGCAGTATTATTGTAGTTATATTCCTGTACATAGGAGCAGTATTATAGTAGTTATATTCTTGTACATAGGAGCAGTATTATAGTAGTTATATTCTTGTACATAGGATCAGTATTATAGTAGTCATATTTTTGTACATAGGAGCAGTATTATAGTAGTTATATTCTTATACATAGGAGCAGTATTATAGTAGTTATATTCCTGTACATAGGAGCAGTATTATAGTAGTTATATTCTTGTACATAGGAGGCAGTATTATAGTAGTTATATTCTTGTACATAGGAGCAGTATTATAGTAGTTATATTCTTGTACATAGGAGCAGTATTATAGTAGTTATATTCATGTACATAGGAGCAGTATTATAGTAGTTATATTCTTGTACATAGGAGCAGTATTATAGTAGTTATATTCTTGTACATAGGAGCAGTATTATAGTAGTTATATTCTTGTACATAGGAGCAGTATTATAGTAGTTATATTCTTGTACATAGGAGCAGTATTATAGTAGTTATATTCCTGTACATAGGAGCAGTATTATAGTAGTTATATTCTTGTACATAGGAGCAGTATTATAGTAGTTATATTCTTGTACATAGGAGGCAGTATTATAGTAGTTATATTCTTGTACATAGGAGCAGTATTATAGTAGTTATATTCTTGTACATAGGAGCAGTATTATAGTAGTTATATTCTTGTACATAGGAGCAGTATTATAGTAGGTATATTCTTGTACATAAGGAGCAGTATTATAGTAGTTATATTCTTGTACATAGGAGCAGTATTATAGTAGTTATATTCCTGTACATAGGAGCAGTATTATAGTAGTTATATTCTTGTACATAGGAGCAGTATTATAGTAGTTATATTCTTGTACATAGGAGCAGTATTATAGTAGTTATATTCTTGTACATAGGAGCAGTATTATAGTAGTTATATTCTTGTACATAGGGAGCAGTATTATAGTAGTTATATTCTTGTACATAGGAGCAGTATTATAGTAGTTATATTCTTGTACATAGGAGCAGTATTATAGTAGTTATATTCTTGTACATAGGAGCAGTATTATAGTAGTTATATTCTTGTACATAGGAGCAGTATTATAGTAGTTATATTCTTGTACATAGGAGCAGTATTATAGTAGTTATATTCTTGTACATAGGGAGCAGTATTATAGTAGTTATATTCTTGTACATAGGAGCAGTATTATAGTAGTTATATTCCTGTACATAGGAGCAGTATTATAGTAGTTATATTCCTGTACATAGGAGCAGTATTATAGTAGTTATATTCTTGTACATAGGAGGCAGTATTATAGTAGTTATATTCTTGTACATAGGAGGCAGTATTATAGTAGTTATATTCCTGTACATAGGAGCAGTATTATAGTAGTTATATTCTTGTACATAGGAGCAGTATTATAGTAGTTATATTCTTGTACACAGGGGCAGTATTATAGTAGTTATATTCTTGTACATAGGAGCAGTATTATAGTAGTTATATTCCTGTACATAGGAGCAGTATTATAGTAGTTATATTCTTGTACATAGGAGGCAGTATTATAGTAGTTATATTCCTGTACATAGGAGCAGTATTATAGTAGTTATATTCTTGTACATAGGAGCAGTATTATAGTAGTTATATTCCTGTACACAGGGGCAGTATTATAGTAGTTATATTCTTGTACATAGGAGCAGTATTATAGTAGTTATATTCTTGTACATAGGAGGTAATTTTTATTGGTATAAAACAAACATAAATACAGAAATACTTTTTCATCATAATAAATCAAAGATCATTCAGTATAGATCTTACATGTTCATAACAAAATAAAATGTATTTAAAGGAATGGGAAATGTGTTCTGCATAATGAGTGAGGCATGATGGGAGATTGGAGTTTTTTTTCTGTTAAATTCACTATTTGTTAAATTTTCTAAGGTTTAAAAATCTAGGGAAACAAGAATTAGGCAGACCGCCTATATGATGAAGGTCTATACAGTCACCATCTTTAGTCCCTTTTTTACGGCTACATATAACCATAAAATTGAAGAAAATCGTTGATGGGGAAGCAGTGGTTCCTAACTGGTTTTATTCAAAATTCTAATTATGTTTTGAATGCATGTGTGTGTTTCTTTTCTATGTAGTAGCACAAAGCATAGCCACAAAGGGCATCTGCTTTTAAGTTTCCTAGGCGCTGTCACATAGAGCCCTTTCCAACCTGGTAGTGAATTTGCGAAGGTATTTGCGGGAGGTTAGTGGTCAAGTCAGTGAAATGTAGTCTATAAAATCACCTTTATCAAACAAGAACACGGTGACAAAACTGCAGCTGTTCTTCTTGCTGACTCCGTCTGCCTTGTAAATGGTCTAAGGCCATAAATCTTGCATCATCTTCTGACAATAAAGCACATGAAATTAAGTAAACAATTTAAGTAATTTAATTAAAATTAAATATTAAACATCTCGCTTATTATAAGGCGAGAACGGTGTGCTAATTGTGCGGCGCAGTCACTGCAGAGCTTGTCGGGTGGGAAGTAATTAAAGAGGTGCAGACACTAGCCTGTGGCTCCCACGTAATGCCGAGCGATTCCTCCTGAGAGATGTTTACTTAATTAAAATTGCTGCAATCAGCTTTTTATAAAACAAATCGTAGTCCAGAAACAGAACTGAGCAGCCACTGGAGAAGAATACATTTACATTGTTTAATATCAGAATTACGCCACAAGCAACGTCCCTTCATTCCTGCAAACATGGTGTCGGGCCAGTGGTGTCTGTCAGACAAGCCGAGGCCGCTGTGGGTCAGTATCGTTCTCTCTGCTTTATAGGCTGTATAATTCCTTTACAAATTGACTCCATTGTTTGGGAGCTTACGGAGGATTCTCTTCAATTCTGTAATTAAATTACCAGATACACCTAAAATTGGAGAGAAATGTAAGAGTTCTCCATATCTGCCACCAGTTACATAAAGGCTGCATATTTATCACCTCCCACACACTGTGCTATATGGAGCCAACACTGTACAGTCTGCAGCCTGATTGTGACCTACATAAGAAGTCAACACTATTCTCACTGGTCAGCCACGTGAATCCTGTGTTCAACCCCTTAGATTTCCTGCTGAAATCGATTTCTACCCATGATTAATAAGGATGGTGGATGGAGCCTTATTCCAGAGAGGCGATGGACGCTGACCCAGGAGATGTGATCGACCCTGATCCAGGAGAGGAGATGGTCCATTATTCAGAAGAAGTCCTGAACTCGTATCTAGGAGAGGAGATGGACCCTGATCCAGGAGAGGAGATGGACCCTGATCCAGGAGAGGAGATGGACCCTGATC
Source organism: Bufotes viridis (assembly GCA_033119425.1). NCBI lineage: Eukaryota > Metazoa > Chordata > Amphibia > Anura > Bufonidae > Bufotes > Bufotes viridis. The sequence continues at coordinate 162,138,739 of CM065595.1, forward strand.
CAGGAGAGGAGATGCACCATTATCCAGAAGAAGCCCTCAACTCTTATCTAGGAGAGGCAATAGACCATTATCCAGAAGAAGCCCTGAAGTCTTATCTAGGAGAGGAGATGGACCCTGATCCAGGAGAGGCAATGGACCATTATCCAGAAGAAGCCCTGAAGTCTTATCCAGGAGAGGAGATGGACCATTATCCAGAAGGAGCCCTGAACTCTTATCTAGGAGAGGAGATGGACCCTGATCCAGGAGAGGAGATGGTCCATTATTCAGAAGAAGCCCTGAACTCTTATCTAGGAGAGGAGATGGACCCTGATCCAGGAGAGGAGATGGACCCTGATCCAGGAGAGGAGATGGACCCTGATCCAGGAGAGGAGATGGACCCTGATCCAGGAGAGGAGATGCACCATTATCCAGAAGAAGCCCTCAACTCTTATCTAGGAGAGGCAATAGACCATTATCCAGAAGAAGCCCTGAAGTCTTATCTAGGAGAGGAGATGGACCCTGATCCAGGAGAGGCAATGGACCATTATCCAGAAGAAGCCCTGAACTCTTATCTAGGAGAGGAGATGGACCCTGATCCAGGAGAGGAGATGGTCCATTATCCAGAAGAAGCCCTGAACTCTTATCTAGGAGAGGAGATGGACCCTGATCCAGGAGAGGAGATGGTCCATTATCCAGAAGAAGCCCTGAACTCTTATCTAGGAGAGGAGATGGACCCTGATCCAGGAGAGGAGATGGTCCATTATCCAGAAGAAGCCCTGAACTCTTATCTAGGAGAGGAGATGGACCCTGATCCAGGAGAGGAGATGGTCCATTATCCAGAAGAAGCCCTGAACTCTTATCTAGGAGAGGAGATGGACCCTGATCCAGGAGAGGAGATGGTCCATTATCCAGAAGAAGCCCTGAACTCTTATCTAGGAGAGGAGATGGACCCTGATCCAGGAGAGGAGATGGTCCATTATCCAGAAGAAGCCCTGAACTCTTATCTAGGAGAGGAGATGGACCCTGATCCAGGAGAGGAGATGGTCCATTATCCAGAAGAAGCCCTGAACTCTTATCTAGGAGAGGAGATGGACCCTGATCCAGGAGAGGAGATGCACCATTATCCAGAAGAAGCCCTCAACTCTTATCTAGGAGAGGCAATAGACCATTATCCAGAAGAAGCCCTGAAGTCTTATCTAGGAGAGGAGATGGACCCTGATCCAGGAGAGGCAATGGACCATTATCCAGAAGAAGCCCTGAAGTCTTATCCAGGAGAGGAGATGGACCCTGATCCAGGAGAGGAGATGGACCCTGATCCAGGAGAGGCAATAGACCTTTCAGGATTCACAACTAGGACCCCCGTGTCTATCAGTACTAGCAGCTGCGTGGTCCTCCGTGTGATTTTCACCTGGTTATGGGGGTGCATTGTCTATATCTTTTCTGACCTCACCACCGACTTATGAAATACCTCTGCTTTGAGGGTTCACAGACTAATTTATTGGGGTTATATTACAATATAACTGCTGACGGCTGCAGCCAATTATGGATCCATTTGCCTTTGGGTATCTGTGCTTCAGTGCATTTTATTAAGAGATTTCTGGGATTTAAATTAACCCCTACAGGACACAGCTAATTTTCACCTTCCTGACGGGGCCAGAATTTTAAAATCTGACACGTGTTACTTTATATGTTAATACGTTTGGAATGCTTTTACTTATCTAAGGCATTCTGAGACTGTTTTCTCCTGACATATTGTACTTCATGACAGTGCTGAATTTGAGTCAATATGTTTTACCTTTATTTATAAAAAAAAATCCCAAATTTACAGACAATTTGGAAAAATTCGCTATTTTCTAAATTTTAATTTCTCTGGTTTTAATACAAATAGTGACACTTTATAATATAGTCATACAATAACATTCACCATAGGTCGACTTTATTTTGGCATCATTTTGAAAACTTCATTTTATTTTTGGGGGATATTAGAAGGCTCAGAATTTTAGAAGCAATTTCTGACATTTTCAACAACATTTTTTGAGAACCAGTTCAGCTATGAAGTCACTTTGTGGGGCTTACATGACAGAAATGAACCAAAAGTGACCCCATTTTAGAAACTAAATAACTCAAGTAATTTGAAACAGTTTTTACAGACTCTACATGTTTCCCAGGAATTAAATCAAAATGGAAACGAAATTTTAAAATTTCCCTTTTTTTTTGCTGATTTTTAATTTTAAACATTTTTTCCTGTAAAACTGCAAGGGTCAACAGCAAAGCAAACTTGAATATCAATTACCCTAATTCTACAGTTTCCAAAAACACTCCGTATGTTGTTGTAAACTGATGTATGGGCGAATGGCAGGGCTCAGTAGAGAAGGAGCGCCATATGACTTTTGGGCAGATTTCGCTGGGACGGTTTTTGGAGATATATTGCCTATGAAGACACCCTGAGGTACCCCTACAGTGAAAACCCCCAAAAAGTGACCCCATTTTGAAAGCTAGACCCCTCAAGGAATCTTTCAAGGTGTGTAGTGAGCACTTTTACCCTAAAGGTATTTCATAGAATTAAGAAACACTTAGCTGTGAAAATGTAACAGGCCCAATTTTTTTTACTTTAACGAGGGGTAACAGGAGAAAATACATCCACATTTTGTTACCCATCTTCTCCTGAATACAGAAATACCCCATATGCGGTCAAAAACTGATGTATGGGAGCATTGTAGGGTTCAGAAGGGAAGGACTGTGGCAAAAAAAAACACTTGGCTGTGAAAATGAAAAATTACATTTTTTAAAAGAAAATGTCGATTTAGGCCAAAATTTTTTACTTCCACAAGGCGTAATAGGAGAAAATGTACCACACATTTTTTTACCCATTTTCCCCTAAGTATGCTGCTGTGCGCCGCTGTTTCCCTGCTTACTGCTGTGGTCCCGGGCGCCGTGTTCAGCGGTGATCTGCTGCCAGTGTTTCTTTTCAGCCCTGGCCACAGCATGATTGCTGCTTGTTTCCTGCAGCATTTCCTTAAGGGACGGCGTGCGTCACTTCCTGTGTTTTATGGGTTGGATCATGTGACCTCGACAACCAATCCTAGCCCTCCTGCACATATATAAGTGGCTCAGCCCCCTTCCCAGAAGCCTCAGTGTCAAGGTCCTCGTGTCCTGCTAAGGTTCCTGATATCCACTTGTGTTCCTGTGTTCCTGACTTTTACTTGTATTCCTGGACTCTGCTACCTGTTTGATCCCTGCCTGCTTGCCTTGACTCTCCTGTTGCTGATCAGGATTGCCTTATCTGTACCGATGCCGTCTGCCCTCACCCTTTGCCTGTCTGACTACGCCTCTGCCTCATCCTTCGGTCCTGCACTGTTGCTCCTGGTAAAGACTCAGCCTGCTGACAACGCCTATACTTCTAGTACCTTTCTCAGGTACCTCCTGGTCCGCCGCCTCATGTGCCTATCCTCCTCAAGAGGTAGCGACCTGGTGTTCCCTCCGGGAAAGTCTATCCCCACCATTAGGGGTACTGTAAAGAACGAGGGGTTCACTTAGACAACGCCCTTAGAGGAGGTAAGACATGTGGCACAGTGGGTTCACACCCACTGGTTTGTGGCAGTACACTGACGCCATGGACCCCGCTGGTCACCCCAAGCCTGTCGTTCAGGAATTGTTACATGAAGTGAGGCATCAGAGCGAATGTCAGGATGTCATGATGCAGTTCATGCTAAATGTGGCTGCCTGTCTGGATGCCATCTTATCTCCAGCTACTGCAGGGTCGCCAGTCGCTGCTACCCCTGCAGTTCCCACATCGGTGAATCCGGATTTGTGCGCCGCTGGTGTGCAACTCCTTCTGCCATCCCGCTATAGTGGAGATCCAAAAACCTGTTGTGGATTCCTGAACCAGTGCCTGATCCACTTTGAGTTGCATGGGCAGAAGTTTCCCACTGAGCGGTCCAAGGTTGCTTTCATTGTGTCCCTGCTGTCTGATCAGGCCCTTGCTTTGGCAAATCCTATTTGGGAACATAGACCTCCAGAGACCACTAATCTGCAGTCTCCTGGCTACCTTCCAGCCCGGCCACACGTCCTCTGCTGCATCAGCTCTGCTGCGTCTACGACCGGGTTCCTCATCTGTGGGTCAGTACGCCATCCAGTTTTGTACTCTGGCTGCCGAACTTGCATGGAACAATGAGGCTCAACTGGCGGTGTTCTGGGAGGGCCTTTCTGACCGGATTAAGGATGAATTAGCTGGTCACTAACGTCTGTCTACTCTAAATGGCCTGATCACCTTGGTCACAAGGATAGATATGCGTTTCAGGGAATGTTGTAGGGAAGTCACAGGCACCAGAAGACCACCTCGTTTGGCTCCATCCTTCCAGAGGCCGGTTCTTCCTCTAGTGTCCATCCCACCTGAAGAGCCTATGCAAATAGACACCCTTCGATTGTCTGTCCAAGAACGTTTAAGCCGCAAAGCAGAGCACCTGAGTCAGTTGGAGAGGTGGTCCCAGACAAGGAGAAGTCCTCTCCGAAACTTTCAGTTCCGGTGACTCTCTCACAAGGGAGTCACACTGTCTGTCCCTGCATTCTTGGACTCTGGGTCAGCCGGTAACTTCATTCAGCAGGCTCTGGTCCATCGGTACCGGCTCCCTACAATCTGTCTAGAAAGGCCTGTCTGTGGCTTCCGTAAATGGGCTGCCACTTCCCGAACCTGTGCTTTGTGTTACTATGGCCCTTAAGTTGCAAATAGGGGTTCTGCATTCTGAGATGATCTCCTTCTATGTGCTGCCAGCGTCCGTGAATCCGGTTATACTTAGTCTTCCCTGACTGTGTCAGCACTCTCCAGTTCTGGACTGGCACTCCGGTCATATTCTGCGTTGGGGTCATCCTGCCAGTCCACCTGCTTATCAGAGGTCTGACCTGCTTTCTCGCCTACTGTACCTCTAGACCTGCCTGGACTTCCAGTATGCCAGTTTTGCGGATGTCTTCAGTAAGAAAGAGGCCGAGACCCTGCCTACTCATCGTTCGTATGATTGTCCGATTGACCTTCTGCCTGGTGCCACTCCTTCTCGTGGTCAAGTCTACCCACTCTCACTTCCTGAGAGCCAAGAGATGTCTGATTACATCAAGGAGAAGCTCGAGAGGGGGTTTATCCGTAAATCTACTTCACCAGCCGGTGCTGGGTTCTTCTTTGTGCAGAAAAAAGATGGATTCTTCTTACGGCCCTGTATCGACTATCGAGGTCTGAATAAGGTCACAGTTAAGAATCGATACCCTCTTCCGCTAATCTCCGAACTCTTTGACAGGATCCGGGGAGCTAAGGTCTTCACTAAGTTCGACCTGCGTGGCGCATACAACCTTATCCGCATTCGAAAGGGCGATGAGTGGAAGACTGCTTTCATCTCGTGATCGACACTATGAGTATCTTGTCATGCCCTTCGGTCTGTGCAATGCTCCCGCAGCATTCCCGGAGTTGGTAAATGATATTTTCCGGGACCTGCTCTACATCTGCGTGATAGTGTACCTGGACGATATACTGGTCTATACTCCAGATTTGACCTCTAACCAGAAGCATGTATGTTTGGTTTTATAGCGGTTGGGAGAGAATCAACTTTATGCCAAACTCGAGAAATGAAAAATCAACCTTACCATTCCTCGGATACACAATTTTGGATGCAGTAATGGACTGGCCCCGCCCAGGTCTTCGTGCTATACAGCGCTTCCTTGGATTTGCTAATTTCTATTGTCAGTTCATCCCGAATTTTTCATCTCTTACATCTCCGATCTCCGCTCTTACTAAGAAAGGGGTGAATGCCAACAAAGTGCATGAAAACGAATGCAGACAAGACTTACGGTAACAGTGGCTGCTGTGCATTGCTGTTCCCCTGCTTACCGCCACGGTCCTGCCTATCCTCCTCAAGAGGTAGCGACCTGGTATTTCCCTCGGGAAAGTCTATCCCCAAAATCAGGGGTACTGTGAAGAGGGAGTCATTTACTTAGACAACGCCATTAGAGGAGGTAGGACACGTGGCACAGTGGGTTCACACCCGCTGGTTCATGACACCCGACGTGTTCGAATCCTGCTGAATGGGCACACAGCGCGGCTTTCAAGACAAACTAATATATGGATTTTGTAGGCAGGCCAGAATTAGCAGACATGGATTTCTGGTGCCCTGTCGCATGTAATAAATTTCTGAGGTCACCAGACAGTAAAAAACCCAAGAAGTGGCCCCATTTTGGAAAGTGCACCCCTGTACAAACATTTTAAGAGGTGGAAAGGGCAGATTTGAGCAAAGAGGTGTTTAACAGCAAGCAGAAACACTTGTCAAATAGTGATGAGCGGGAGGTGCCATATTCGATTGAATATTTGTCATATATTCGTCGAAATCGAATATTCGTCATTATTCTATTTATCGTGAATAATATGCGATTTAATTATTGCAAATTGAACTTTGAACGGGGTATAAAGGCAACGTTACTATTGGTTGGGTTGCTAGAGTTAACAAATATAGAGAATATAGCGCTATATTTGTTATCTTCGCTAATTCTAGCAAGCCAATAGGAAAGTGGCCTATAGACAGCTCTAAGCTGGATGCGCAATGCAAAAATATTATTTTTTATTTTTTTTCAATAAATAGAATAATGACTCATTATTCTATTTATTGCCAAAAATAGGCAAAGTAATATTTTCGCATTGCGCATCTAACTTAAAGCTGGGTACAGTCAACTTGCTAGAATTAGCGAATATAGAGAATATAGCGCTATATGCGTATTCGTCATATTCGTTAATTCTACACAGCCAAACAATAGTAAAGTAAGTTGCATTTACCCCGCTCTAAGTTAGATGCGCAATGCGACTAATATTACTTAATATTCTCCATTGCGCATCCAACTTAGAGCGGGGTATAGGCAAGTCTACTTGTATTGCTAGAATTAGAGAAGATAACGAATACAAATTTAGCGCTATATTCTCTATCTTCGTTAATTCTAGCAAGCCAACCAATAGGAAAGTTATACCCCGTTCAAAGTGTCATTACATAATGTAATATTCGCGTACTGCGAATGACACTTTGAACGGGCTATGACTTTCCAATTGCTTGACTTGCTAGAATTAACGAAGATAGAGAACATAGCGCAATATTCTCTATCTTCATTAACTATCTTCTTCTTCTTGGGTTCTGATTGAAAAAAAAAGGGAAAAAAAAACAAAACGAATATTTGTTTTTACGAATATATAGCATTATATTCTAAATATTTGCGAATTAGCGAAGTGTCAATATTCATAAAAAATATTCGCTAGTCGAATATTCGCACTCAACACTATTGTCAAAGAATTTAGAAGCAGATGGCTTTGAAAATGAAAAATGACACATTTAAAAGAAAATATCACTGGCGTCTCACAGAAATGAATATGTAGTGGTTGGTGGACAGGGGCCACGTAAGCTGTGCAGACTCTATGAGAAAGTAATAATTGCAGACAGAATAAAATGAATAATCCACGGATGAGTGGGAGACCCTGAAACGATCCTTCATACAAAGATCAGGTCTTTCTGGGCAGGTTTCACGAAGGTAAATGGTGTCCTTCCTTATCCCCTGTTTTCGAACACCCTGCATTTTTTGGGTCCTTCCCTTGCTTGCTGCTTGGGGGACTTCACCAGGGAAATGTTGCCTTGGTACAATACGGGCACCGAAACTTCCCAAAGTACTTTGATCCTCCCCTTCCTGATGTTAGGAAGGTCCTTGATTGCCCGGTCTTGAAAATGAAGTAAGGTTTCTGGGTGGCCTGTAGACTGACATAGCACATACGCATTATACAGTGCCATCTGTACAATGTGCACGGCCAGCTTTTTGTACCACACCTTGGTTTTTCGTCTGGCACTGTAGGGCTTTCAGAACATGATCGGAAAGATCAACCCTCCCATGTGCCTGTTGTAGTCTAGGAAGCGGTCTGGTTTGGGGGTAGTGGTAGTGTTGCCTCACACAGGGGGCAGGGAGCTGGTGTTAGTGGGAATGCTGGGCAGTACAAGGACATCCCTCTTGTCCTTGTACTTAACCGCAAGCATGTTCTCATGAAGTAGAGTACTGCTCTCCAGAGGCGGCTCTAGACTTTGTGAGGCCTTAGGCGAAACTCGAACATGAGGCCCCCACGAGCACAAGATACTCACCTAGCACTGCCAGGCTCCCATGGTGAGGTCACTGCCTGATGTGGGCACTTACAGTCACCTTCTCCATGTACATTACAGACTACTTTTCTGGAGGCGCCCGGTCCCGGTACTAATAAACATTATGCGCTCTGCACACATAACCTACCACCTCGGCAGTCTATTAGTCACCATCATCCAACAGGCACCTGCAGCCTCCAGTCCTGCTGCTGCCATTCCACCTTTTGTTCAAACTTTAACCTGGACCTGGAGAGATGTCAGGCCCCAACCCCTCCCCCCCCATCACTACAGAAGTACCCCATACCTCTTACATCCAGTGACGTCTCTTTTGATGTAGATGTTCTCTTTCCTTGTCTTCTCCATGTGCCAGTATCAAGTGCTTATCCCCAATGTGCCAGTATCAAGTGCCAAACGCCCCATGTGCCAGTATCAAGTGCCAAACCCCTCCATGTACCAGTATCAAGTGCCTCCCCCCATGTGCCAGTATCAAGTGCCAACCCCTATGTGCCAGTATCACGTGCCAAACCCCCCATGTGCCAGTATCAAGTGCAAACCCCCCCATGTGCCGGTATCAAGTGCCAACCCTCATGTGCCAGTATCACGTGCCAAACCCCCCATGTGCCAGGATCAACTGCCAACTCCCCCACCCCCATGTGCCAGTATCAAGTGCCAACCCCCCCCCCCCATGTGCCAGTATCAAGTACCTCATACTCCCCCCATGTGGCAGTAAGAGATAGTCCGGTATAAAAAATAAAATAAAACTTACACTTACCTTCAGCACACAGTGATGCAATACATGCCTCTTCTGGCCTGTGCTCCGCACTGTATAGCTCAGAGGGTGTGATGATGTCATTGCGCCGCCTGCACCGGCCTCTAATAGACTGCGGGCCTTGTGCCGGCAGCATATCAGAGGAACAGGGAAAGGAGACGCCTCTCCCTCCCCTGCCCCACAGCACAGCCATTTGTATACAGATGACTATGGAGATTAATGCTTCCACAATGGAAGTGTTCATCTCCCTGTGACCTGCTGCCGTGGGCCCCCTTCCCGGAGCCAGAGCAAGGCCCCCACCAGCGCGAGGCCTTAGGCAGCGGCCTAAGTGGCCTAATGGAAGAGCCGCCTCTGCTGCTCTCACCGTTTCTCAGTGGTTGCCCTACCCAGGATCTAGGGAGGCTCTTTGATTTTTGCACACTGTGCCGCACACCACATTACCTCTGGCAGTTAGGGACCTGAATAGGGGTATGCTGGTATAATAGTTATCCACATAGAGGTGGTAAATCTCATCCAGCAGTGAGTGCAGTAGGTCCCACACTATCGTCCCACTAACTCCTAGGCAGGGGGGGCATTCTGGAGGTTCAATCCGGGAGTCTTTTGCTTTATAAACCCGGAACCTGTGGTGTACCCGGAGGTACTCTCGCACAGCTTGTACATTATAATGCCATACCTTGCCCACTTGCGGAACAGGTACTAGTGGAATTTCACCCTCCCTTCAGGACTCTTTTTTTGGAGTGTAGAGCTCGGCAAACTTTTGCCTAAAGTGGTTGAGGAGGGGCCTAATTTTGGGTCATTTTGGGGATCAAATTTTGGGTCATTTTGGGGTGAGCATTTTGTGTTGTCATTAGTGTAGGAATTTAAGAATAGCTTTTGAATTGTGTGCAGGGCCTGGCGATACGGTAAACTGAAGTCTGGTATAAAATATCCGTACTCCAGTACTGTCTAATTTCAGTTTTTTCCACTAGGCCGTTATGCAGCACGAGTCCCAAAAATGTCATCATCTTCTCCTGCACTTACTGGGGTCCAACCAAGTGGTCAAACCAGGGCTGTCTTTAATATTGATTAAACCCTGGACAAGAATTTACTTGGGCCCCCTGGATCCCACCTTCCCACACCCTAGCATGCAATCACGCCCTCCACCACAACACAGGTTTCATCAATACAATGCACAGGAATGTGCAGTGTGTCAGTATAGCATAGCCAACCCACTGCTTTCCCATAGGGAAGCATTGGGAGGCTATTGCGCATGCGTGGCTTTATAGAGATGCTTTGAATCAATGCATTTCTATGAGGAGTGTTTAGCATGAATGTCAGTGTTGCACGTTGTGCAACACTGGACTAGGAAGCACCTCTAGTGGCCGTCTGATGAGTGGCCCTGAGGTGTTCCTTGGCAGTAATGTAAATAGTGTTTACATTGAAAAGCTTGCAGATAAATGCCATCGACACCAGAAGTGCTGCGTTTAGCTGTTGTGGTTCTGGTGACTATAGTGTCCCTAATATAGAGAGAAAAAAAGAATCAGCACAAAAGTATCAAATAAAATGGCTGTATCAGTATTCTGTAAATTAAAAAGCACAACTTCTGACACAAATATATAGTATTTTGCAGATTATTATAATATTTTTTTTACAATGTGCAGATAGTACTGTACTACTAACCCCCCGCCCCTTCTCCAACCACCCAGCACCCTCACTCACATAAAACAAGTAATATATATAATATGGCTTACAGTGAAGGACTGTACATCCTTACAGATCAGGCTCAGGATCAGTGCTCTGGGCAGCTGGGCTCAGGGATGGAAGTGGACAGTTCAGGAACGAGACCGGGGCTCGGCTCACCCTAGCGTGACGTCAAAGCGCGCGGTGTATGCAAATGGCAGTGGAGGTCGGGAGGAGGAGGAGCAAGTAAGTCCTTCACTATGCGAACCATGCCGCTCGCATACTGAAGGATAGGATCGAGACACTGAGCCGGCGGAGCAGAGGCAAGATATTTTACGATGATGTCATTGAATTTGAGGGCAGTGGCGAAGCGTGCACCCAGTGTAAGCCAAGTATTGCGCCCACCCCCCACCAACCTGTGGTCACACCCCTTTTTACAGATAATGTAGTAGATATCAACTGCAGTCCTATGTAACACCACAGATAACACATTGATATCTCTCTGAGTACAGATAATGTAGTAGATGTCACCTGCAGTCCTATGTAACACCACAGATAACACTGAGATAACACTGAGTACAGATAATGTAGTAGATATCACCTGCAGTCCTATGTAACACCACAGATAACACAGTGATAACTCTCTGAGTACAGATAATGTAGTAGATGTCACCTGCAGTCCTATGTAACACCGCAGATAACACAGTGATATCTCTCTGCGTACAGATAATGTAGTAGATGTCACCTGCAGTCCTATGTAACACCACAGATAACACGGTGATAACTCTCTGAGTACAGATAATGCAGTAGATGTCACCTGCAGTCCTATGTAACACCACAGATAACACAGTGAAATCTCTCTGAATACAGATAATGTAGTAGGTGTCACCTGCAGTCCTATGTAACACCACAGATAACACAGTGATATCTCTCTGAGTACAGATAATGTAGTAGATATCACCTGCAGTCCTATGTAACACCACAGATAACACAGTGATAACTCTCTGAGTACAGATAATGTAGTAGATGTCACCTGCAGTCCTATGTAACACCACAGATAACACATTGATATCTCTCTGAGTACAGATAATGTAGTAGATGTCACCTGCAGTCCTATGTAACACCACAGATAACACAGTGATAACTCTCTGAGTACAGATAATGCAGTAGATGTCACCTGCAGTCCTATGTAACACCACAGATAACACAGTGATAACTCTCTGAGTACAGATAATGTAGTAGACGTCACCTGCAGTCCTATGTAACACCACAGATAACACAGTGATAATTCTCTGAGTACAGATAATGTAGTAGATGTCACCTGCAGTCCTATGTAACACCACAGATAACACAGTGATAACTCTCTGAGTACAGATAATGTAGTAGATGTCACCTGCAGTCCTATGTAACACCACAGATAACACGGTGATATCTCTCTGCGTACAGATAATGTAGTAGATGTCACCTGCAGTCCTATGTAACACCACAGATAACAGTGATAACTCTCTGAGTACAGATAATGTAGTAGATATCACCTGCAGTCCTATGTAACACCACAGATAACACAGTGATATCTCTCTGAGTACAGATAATGTAGTAGATGTCACCTGCAGTCCTATGTAACACCACAGATAACACAGTGATAACTCTCTGAGTACAGATAATGTAGTAGATGTCACCTGCAGTCCTATGTAACACCACAGATAACACAGTGATAACTCTCTGAGTACAGATAATGTAGTAGATGTCACCTGCAGTCCTATGTAACACCACAGATAACAGTGATAACTCTCTGAGTACAGATAATGTAGTAGGTATCACCTGCAGTCCTATGTAACACCACAGATAACACAGTGATAACTCTCTGAGTACAGATAATGTAGTAGATGTCACCTGCAGTCCTATGTAACACCACAGATAACACAGTGATAACTCTCTGAGTACAGATAATGTAGTAGATGTCACCTGCAGTCCTATGTAACACCACAGATAACAGTGATAACTCTCTGAGTACAGATAATGTAGTAGATGTCACCTGCAGTCCTATGTAACACCACAGATAACACAGTGATAACTCTCTGAGTACAGATAATGTAGTAGATGTCACCTGCAGTCCTATGTAACACCACAGATAACACAGTGATAACTCTCTGAGTACAGATAATGTAGTAGATGTCACCTGCAGTCCTATGTAACACCACAGATAACACAGTGATAACTCTCTGAGTACAGATAATGGAGTAGATGTCACCTGCAGTCCTATGTAACACCACAGATAACACAGTGATAACTCTCTGAGTACAGATAATGTAGTAGATGTCACCTGCAGTCCTATGTAACACCACAGATAACACAGTGATATCTCTCTGAGTACAGATAATGTAGTAGATGTCACCTGCAGTCCTATGTAACACCACAGATAACACAGTGATAACTCTCTGAGTACAGATAATGTAGTAGATGTCACCTGCAGTCCTATGTAACACCACAGATAACACAGTGATAACTCTCTGAGTACAGATAATGTAGTAGATGTCACCTGCAGTCCTATGTAACACCACAGATAACACAGTGATAACTCTCTGAGTACAGATAATGTAGTAGATGTCACCTGCAGTCCTATGTAACACCACAGATAACACAGTGATAACTCTCTGAGTACAGATAATGTAGTAGATGTCACCTGCAGTCCTATGTAACACCACAGATAACACAGTGATAACTCTCTGAGTACAGATAATGTAGTAGATGTCACCTGCAGTCCTATGTAACACCACAGATAACACAGTGATAACTCTCTGAGTACAGATAATGTAGTAGATGTCACCTGCAGTCCTATGTAACACCACAGATAACACAGTGATAACTCTCTGAGTACAGATAATGTAGTAGATGTCACCTGCAGTCCTATGTAACACCACAGATAACACAGTGATAACTCTCTGAGTACAGATAATGTAGTAGATGTCACCTGCAGTCCTATGTAACACCACAGATAACACAGTGATATCTCTCTGAGTACAGATAATGTAGTAGATGTCACCTGCAGTCCTATGTAACACCACAGATAACACAGTGATAACTCTCTGAGTACAGATAATGTAGTAGATGTCACCTGCAGTCCTATGTAACACCACAGATAACACAGTGATAACTCTCTGAGTACAGATAATGTAGTAGATGTCACCTGCAGTCCTATGTAACACCACAGATAACAGTGATAACTCTCTGAGTACAGATAATGTAGTAGATGTCACCTGCAGTCCTATGTAACACCACAGATAACACAGTGATAACTCTCTGAGTACAGATAATGTAGTAGATGTCACCTGCAGTCCTATGTAACACCACAGATAACACAGTGATATCTCTCTGAGTACAGATAATGTAGTAGATGTCACCTGCAGTCCTATGTAACACCACAGATAACACAGTGATAACTCTCTGAGTACAGATAATGTAGTAGATGTCACCTGCAGTCCTATGTAACACCACAGATAACACAGTGATATCTCTCTGAGTACAGATAATGTAGTAGATGTCACCTGCAGTCCTATGTAACACCACAGATAACACAGTGATAACTCTCTGAGTACAGATAATGTAGTAGATGTCACCTGCAGTCCTATGTAACACCACAGATAACACAGTGATAACTCTCTGAGTACAGATAATGTAGTAGATGTCACCTGCAGTCCTATGTAACACCACAGATAACACAGTGATAACTCTCTGAGTACAGATAATGTAGTAGATGTCACCTGCAGTCCTATGTAACACCACAGATAACACAGTGATAACTCTCTGAGTACAGATAATGTAGTAGATGTCACCTGCAGTCCTATGTAACACCACAGATAACACAGTGATAACTCTCTGAGTACAGATATTGTAGGAGATATCACCTGCAGTCCTATGTAACACCACAGATAACACAGTGATAACTCTCTGAGTACAGATAATGTGGTAGAGGTCACCTGCAGTCCTATGTAACACCATAGATAACACAGTGCTACCTGGTAATACAGCGCCTCATACCTCTTGCATCCAGGGTCATACAGCGCCTCATACCTCCTACATCCAGGGTAATACAGCGCCCCATACCTCTTAGGTCCAGTGACATACAGCGCCTCATACCTCTTACATCCAGGGTAATACATCGCCCCATACCTCTTACATCCAGGGTAATACAGCGCCCCATACCTCTTACATCCAGGGTCATACAGCGCCTCATACCTCATACATCCAGAGTCATACAGCGCCTCATTCCTCTTACATCCAGGGTAATACAGCGCCCCATACCTCTTACATTCAGGGTAATACAGCGCCCCATACCTCTTACATCCAGGGTAATACAGCGCCCCATACCTCTTACATCCAGGGTAATACAGCGCCCCATACCTCTTACATCCAGTGTAATACAGCGCCTCATACCTCTTATATCCAGGGTAATACAGTGCCTCATACCTCTTACATCCACGGTAATACAGCGCCCCATACCTCTTACATCCAGGGTAATACAGTGCCCCATACCTCTTACATCCAGGGTAATACAGCGCCCCATACCTCTTACATCCAGAGTAATACAGCGCCTCATACCTCTTACATCCAGGGTAATACAGCGCCTCATACCTCTTACATCCAGAGTAATACAGCGCCCCATACCTCTTACATCCAGGGTCATACAGCGCCCCATACCTCATACATCCAGGGTGATACAGCGCCTCATACCTCTTACATCAAGGGTCATACAGCGCCTCATACCTCTTACATCCAGGGTAATACAGCGCCCCATACCTCTTACATCCAGGGTAATACAGCGCCTCATACCTCTTACATCCAGGGTAATACAGCGCCCCATACCTCTTACATCCAGAGTAATACAGCGCCTCATACCTCTTACATCCAGAGTAATACAGCGCCTCATACCTCTTACATCCAGGGTAATACAGCGCCGCATACCTCTTACATACAGGGTCATACAGCACCTCATACGTCTTACATCCAGGGTAATACAGCGCCTCATACCTCATACATCCAGAGTAATACAGCGCCCCATACCTCTTACATCCAGGTTAATACAGCGCCTCATACCTCTTACATCCAGGGTAATACAGCGCCCCATACCTCTTACATCCAGGGTAATACAGCGCCTCATACCTCTTACATCCAGAGTAATACAGCGCCCCATACCTCTTACATCCAGGGTGATACAGCGCCTCATACCTCTTACATTAAGGGTCCTACAGCGCCTCATACCTCTTACATCAAGAGTCATACAGTGCCCCATACCTCTTATATCCAGGGTAATACAGTGCCTCATACCTCTTACATCCACGATAATACACCCCCCATACCTCTTACATCCAGGGTAATACAGTGCCTCATACCTCTTACATCCAGGGTAATACAGCGACTCATACCTCTTACATTTTGGGTAATAAAGTGCCCAATACCTCTTACATCCAGAGTAATACAGCGCCTCATACCTCTTACATCCAGGGTCATACAGCACCTCATACCTCTTACGTCCAGTGAAATACAGCGCCTCATACCTCATACATCCAGAGTAATACAGCGCCCCATACCTCTTACATCCAGGTTAATACAGCGCCTCATACCTCTTACATCCAGGGTAATACAGCGCCTCATACCTCTTACATCCAGGGTAATACAGTGCCTCATACCTCTTACATCCAGGGTAATACAGCGCCCCATACCTCTTACATCCAGGGTAATACAGTGCCTCATACCTCTTACATCCAGGGTAATACAGCGACTCATACCTCATACATCCAGAGTAATACAGCGCCCCATACCTCTTACATCCAGGTTAATACAGCGCCTCATACCTCTTACATCCAGGGTAATACAGCGCCTCATACCTCTTACATCCAGGGTAATACAGCGCCTCATACCTCTTACATCCAGGGTAATACAGCGCCCCATACCTCTTACATCCAGGGTAATACAGCGCCTCATACCTCTTACATCCAGGGTAATACAGCGCCTCATACCTCTTACATCCAGGGTAATACAGCGCCCCATACCTCTTACATCCAGGGTCATACAGCGCCTCATACCTCTTACATCCAGGGTAATACAGCGCCTCATACCTCTTACATCCAGGGTCATACAGCGCCCCATACCTCTTACATCCAGGGTAATACAGCGCCTCATACCTCTTACATCCAGGGTAATACAGCGCCCCATACCTCTTACATCCAGGGTAATACAGCGCCTCATACCTCTTACATCCAGGGTCATACAGCGCCCCATACCTCTTACATCCAGGGTAATACAGCGCCCCATACCTCTTACATCCAGGGTAATACAGCGCCTCATACCTCTTACATCCAGGGTAATACAGTGCCTCATACCTCTTACATCCAGGGTCATACACCACCTCATACCTCTTACATTTTGGGTAATAAAGTGCCCCATACCTCTTACGTCCAGTGACATACAGTGCCTCATACCTCTTACACCCAAGGTAATACAGCGCCCCATACCTCTTACATCCAGAGTAATACAGCGCCCCATACCTCTTACATCCAGGGTAATACAGCGTCTCATACCTCTTACATCCAGGGTAATAAAGCGCCTCATACCTCTTACATCCAGGGTCATACAGCGCCTCATACCTCTTACATCCAGGGTAATACAGCACCCCATACCTCTTACATCCAGGGTAATACAGCGCCCCATACCTCTTACATCCAGGGTAATACAGCGTCTCATACCTCTTACATCCAGGGTCATACAGTGCCCCATACCTCTTACATCCAGGGTCATACAGCGCCCCATACCTCTTACATCCAGGATAATACAGCGCCCCATACCTCTTACATCCAGGGTAATACAGCGCCTCATACCTCTTACATCCAGGGTAATAAAGCGTCTCATACCTCTTACATCCAGGGTCATACAGTGCCCCATACCTCTTACATCCAGGGTCATACAGCGCCCCATACCTCTTATATACAGGGTCATACAGCGCATCATACCTCTTACATCCAGGGTAATAAAGCGCCTCATACCTCTTACATCCAGGGTCATACAGTGCCCCATACCTCTTACATTCAGGGTCATACAGCGCCCCATACCTCTTACATCCAGGGTAATACAGCGCCCCATACCTCTTACATCCAGAGTCATACAGCGCCCCATACCTCTTACATCCAGGGTCATACAGCGCCCCATACCTCATACATCCAGGGTGATACAGCGCCTCATACCTCTTACATTAAGGGTCATACAGCGCCTCATACCTCTTACATCCAGGGTAATACAGCGCCCCATACCTCTTATATCCAGGGTAATACAGCGCCCCATACCTCTTACATCCACGATAATACAGCGCCCCATACCTCTTACATCCAGAGTAATACAGCGCCTTATTCCTCTTACATCCAGGTTAATACAGCGCCTCATACCTCTTACATCCAGGTTAATACAGCGCCTCATACCTCTTACATCCAGGGTAATACAGCGCATCATACCTCTTACATCCAGGGTAATACAGCTTCCCATACCTCTTACATTCAGGTTCATACAGCGCCCCATACCTCTTACATCCAGGGTAATACAGCGCCTCATGCCTCTTACATCAAGGGTCATACAGCGCCCCATACCTGTTACATCCAGGGTAATACAGCGCCCCATACCTCTTACATTCAGGGTCATACAGCGCATCATACCTCTTACATCCAGGGTAATACAGCGCCTCATACCTCTTACATCCAGGGTAATACAGTGCCCCATACCTCTTACATCCAGAGTAATACAGCGCCCCATACCTCTTACATACAGGGTCATACAGCACCTCATACGTCTTACATACAGGGTAATACAGCGCCCCATACCTCTTACATCCAGGGTAATACAGCGCCTCATACCTCTTACATCCAGGGTAATACAGCACCCCATACCTCTTACATCAAGGGTCATACAGCGCCTCATACCTCTTACATCAAGGGTCATACAGCGCCTCATACCTCTTACATCCAGGGTAATACAGCACCCCATACCTCTTACATCAAGGGTCATACATCGCCCCATACCTCTTACATCCAGGGTAATACAGCGCCCCATACCTCTTACATCCAGGGTAATACAGCGCCCCATACCTCTTACATCCAGGGTAATACAGCGCCTCATACCTCTTACATCCAGGGTCATACAGCGCCCCATACCTCTTACATCCAGGGTAATACAGCGCCTCATACCTCATACATCCAGGTTCATACAGCGCCCCATACCTCTTACATCCAGGGTAATACAGCGCCCCATACCTCTTACATCCAGGGTAATACAGCGCCTCATAACTCTTACATCCAGGGTAATACAGCGCCCCATACCTCTTACATCCAGGGTAATACGGCACCCCATACCTCTTACATCCAGGGTAATACAGCGCCCCATACCTCTTACATCCAGGGTAATACAGCGCCCCATACCTCTTACATCCAGGGTAATACAGCACCCCATACCTCTTACATCCAGGGTAATACAGCGCCTCATACCTCTTACATCCAGGGTAATACAGCGC
The DNA here is from genome assembly GCA_033119425.1 of Bufotes viridis. Taxonomy (NCBI): domain Eukaryota; kingdom Metazoa; phylum Chordata; class Amphibia; order Anura; family Bufonidae; genus Bufotes; species Bufotes viridis. The sequence continues at coordinate 162,157,838 of CM065595.1, forward strand.
CTCATACCTCTTACATCCAGGGTAATACAGCGCCTCATACCTCTTACATCCAGGGTCACACAGCGCCTCATACCTCTTACATCCAGGGTAATACAGCGCCCCATACCTCTTACATCCAGGGTCATACAGCGCCCCATACCTCTTACATCCAGGGTAATACAGCGCCCCATACCTCTTACATCCAGGGTAATACAGCACCCCATACCTCTTACATCCAGGGTAATACAGCGCCTCATACCTCTTACATCCAGGGTCATACAGCGCCTCATACCTCTTACATCCAGGGTAATACAGCGCCTCATACCTCTTACATCCAGGGTCACACAGCGCCTCATACCTCTTACATCCAGGGTCATACAGCGCCCCATACCTCTTACATACAGGGCAATACAGCGCCTCATACCTCTTGCATACAGGGTAATACAGCGTCTCATACCTCTTACATCCAGGGTCATACAGCGCCCCATACCTCTTACATCCAGGGTAATGCAGCTCCTCATACCTCTTACATCCAGGGTAATACAGCGCCTCATACCTCTTACATCCAGGGTCATACAGCGCCTCCTACCTCTTACATTCAGGGTCATACAGCGCCCCATACCTCTTACATCCCGGGTCATACAGCGCCCCATACCTCTTACATCCAGGGTAATACAGCGCCTCATACCTCTTACATCCAGGGTAATACAGCGCCCCATACCTCTTACATACAGGGTCATACAGCGCCCCATACCTCTTACATCCAGGGTCATACAGCGCCCCATACCTCTTACATCCAGGGTAATACAGCGCATCATACCTCTTACATCCAGGGTAATACAGCGCCCCATACCTCTTACATCCAGAGTAATACAGCGCCTCATAACTCTTACATTCAGGGTCATACAGCGCCCCATACCTCTTACATTCAGGGTCATACAGTGCCCCATACCTCTTACATCCAGGGTAATACAGCGCCTCATACCTCTTACATCCAGGGTAATACAGCGCCCCATACCTCTTACATCCAGGGTAATACAGCGCCCAATACCTCTTACATCGAGAGTAATACAGCGCCCCATACCTCTTACATCCAGGGTAATACAGCGCCCCATACCTCTTACATACAGGGTCATACAGCACCTCATACCTCTTACATCCAGGGTAATACAGCGCTCCATACCTCTTACATCCAGTGTAATACAGCGCCCCATACCTCTTACATACAGGGTCATACAGCACCTCATACCTCTTACATCCAGGGTAAAACAGCGCCCCATACCTCTTACATTCAGGGTCATACAGCGCCCCATACCTCTTACATACAGGGTCATACAGCGCCCCATACCTCTTACATCCAGGGTAATACAGCGCCCCATACCTCTTACATCCAGGGTAATACAGCGCCCCATACCTCTTACATACAGGGTAATACAGCGCCTCATACCTCTTACATGCAGGGTAATACAGCGCCCCATACCTCTTACATCCAGGGTATAACAGCGCCTCATACCTCTTACATTCAGGGTAATACAGCGCCCCATACCTCTCACATCCAGGGTCATACAGCGCCCCATACCTCTTACATTCAGGGTCATACAGCGCCTCATACCTCTTACATCCAGGGTCATACAGCGCCTCATACCTCTTACATTCAGGGTCATAAAGCGCCCCATACCTCTTACATCCAGGGTCATACAGCGCCCCATACCTCTTACATCCAGGATAATACAGCGCCTCATACCTCTTACATCCAGGGTCATACAGCGCCCCATACCTCTTACATCCAGGGTCATACAGCGCCCCATACCTCTTACATCCAGGATAATACAGCGCCCCATACCTCTGACATCCAGGGTAATACAGCGCACCATACCTCTTACATCGAGAGTAATACAGCGCCCCATACCTCTTACATCCAGGGTAATACAGCGCCCCATACCTCTTACATCCAGGGTAATACAGCGCCCCATACCTCTTACATCCAGGGTAATACAGCGCCCCATACCTCTTACATCCAGGGTAATACAGCGCCCCATACCTCTTACATCCAGGGTAATACAGCGCCCCATACCTCTTACATCCAGGGTAATACAGCGCCCCATACCTCTTACATCCAGGGTAATACAGCGCCCCATACCTCTTACATCCAGGGTAATACAGCGCCCCATTCCTCTTACATCCAGGGTCATACAGCGCCCCATACCTCTTACATCCAGGGTCACACAGCGCCTCATACCTCTTACATCCAGGGTCATACAACGCCTCATACCTCTTACATCCAGGGTAATACAGCGCCTCATACCTCTTACATCCAGGATAATACAGCGCTCCATACCTCTTACATCGAGAGTAATACAGCGCAGCTGCCCCTTTTGCCCCGCATTAAAGACAGCCCTGGGTCAAGCAATGGTGGATGTGGGGTTCTGGGCAATAAACTGCTGTGTGTATAAATTTGTTTGGGTTACCATCAAATTTATAAAATTTTCAGAGAAAAAGATTTTGAAAAAAAAAATCTATTTCTCTGAATCTGTCCATCTGGAGTCCACAAACTCCGGAATTTGGGTCGCAGTCATAAATCTCAGGTGGGGTCCATATAGGATCACTCGGGGGCGCTGCCTCAGCTTCTGTCCCGGGGCATCTCCTTGAGGGTCCATCATCGCTGCATGATGAGGAAGGCTGGAGGAACGTGGCGTCCGCTTCTCCCTCGCTGGCCGTATCAGTCTCAGAGGCAAGAATGGCGTACGCCTCCTCAGTGTGTAAAGTGTATAATTTCATTTACTCAGAGGGGTGTGTATGAAGTGATTCTGCACATGGAGAGGGTTGTTATAGATTTAAAATAAAATTTTGGAGAAAAATTTGAGATAAAACTTTTGTAACAAAAAAAAAGAAAAAAAATTCTTCTATCCAAAAAAGAAAAAGACTGCACATAAAGTCAGTGATTTCCATCAGTGATTTTGAGCCAAAACCAGGTGCAGCGCTAAACACAGAAGAGGAGCAGATCCTCCCTTATACCTCATGGAGGTATACCTGTGGAGGCGCCAATCCTGGTTTTGGCTCACAATCACTGATGTGTGAATGAGGCTTAAAACAGATTTCTTTTTCTAATAACAATTGAAAAAATTTCAAGATGCGCACACACGCAGATGATGCATGCAAAAACCAGAACTGCGTGAAATTGACATATATATATACACACACTGCTCACAAAGAGGTCAGGATATTCAGCTTGTGTGTGAAATTTCAGGATGAACCTAAAATGCCCTCTGACCTTTACAGGTGAAATTAATGTGACCTCTAACCTTCTGAATGCACATGTCCAACTGTTCAGTGTTTTAGTACGTTTTGCACAACTTGCTGTTCTCTAACAAGGAGCTTAACAGCAAAATTCACAGCAGGTGTTTGATCCATGAATCGCCCAATACATTTCAAGGTTCAATTAGAATTGGTACTAAACAGTCCTCCTCATCATGCTGCTCACATTCTGACATCATGAGACCAAGACGACACCTAACAATTGATGAACAGTACCTCACCATTGCGAGGCTTCAAGCAGGATGTTCTCAGACGGAAGTGGCCCCTGAGCTTAGAGTGTCACAGATAAACAGAGACTGGAAGAGTCACAGAAAGGCAGAGAGGTGGACGTCCTTTGGCCATATCCCACACTGATCACCGCTTCATTGTGAACAAGGCCCTGCGGAACCGGATGATGAACGCCACACAAAATCAGGCACATTTAAGGCAGGTGTGAGGCACCCAAGGGTCACGTCAAACCATTGGAAACTGTTTACATCAGCGTGGTCTGCGTGCTAGACGACCTGCAAGGTACCTGACCGCACCACCAGGCACAGGCGTCATCGTCTTGTATGGGCCGGGGAGCATCTACGCTGGACGAGGGACCAGTGGCCTCAGTGCTGATCACTGATAAAAGTTGATTCAATCTGAGCAGAAATGATGTCCGCCAACAACGTGGAGACGTCAAGGAGAGCGATGTGCATCAGCCACTGTGGTCACGGGAAGAGCCTTTGGTGGTGGTGGTGTCACAGTGTGGGCCGATGTGTCTAGCCAATACTGAACTGAAATCACAGGAATAAGTGTGGTCTAAATGGGAGGAACCGCTCAAACCCCAAACACTGTTGTGTGCTTCTAACTGGGGGAGCAGCTCCTCCGCATGTGGTTCGCAGCGAGCGGCCATCCCCAGCAAAAATTGCATACAACGGAGGATGCCGGCGTGAACCACGTGCACCACACAAACATCCTACACAAAAGGAAACAATGAGCGGATGAAAATACATAAACACATAAATCACTGAAAAAAAGTGCACCACAAGGATAAGCCCCTGACAACACTGGCTAATCCCTCAAGCTCCAGTGAGAGCCCAGAGTACCTGACGAACATCAGTAATCCAGTCATTGCGCCTCCGCAGGAACAGCACCGGCCTAATGTCATCTTCATGGAGGACAATGCTCCAGCTCATGGAGGTCACATCATTAGGGACCGGCTGCTGGAGACTGGGGGACCTCACATGGAGCGGCTGCTAGAGACCGGGGGACCTCACATAGAGCGGCTGCTGGAGACTGGGGGACCTCACATGGAGCGGCTGCTGGAGACCGGGGGACCTCACATGGAGCAGCTGCCGGAGACTGGGGGCCCTCACATGGAGCGGCTGCTGGAGACTGGGGGACCTCACATGGAGCGGCTGCCGGAGACCGGGGGACCTCACATGGAGCGGCTGCTGGAGGATGGGGGACCTCACATGGAGCGGCTGCTGGAGACTGGGGGACCTCACATGGAGCGGCTGCTGGAGACTGGGGGACCTCACATGGAGCGGCTGCCGGAGACTGGGGGCCCTCACATGGGCGGCTGCCGGAGACTGGGGGCCCTCACATGGAGCGGCTGTTGGAGACCAGGGGACCTCACATGGAACGGCTGCTGGAGATCGGGGGACCTCACATGGAACGGCCGCTGGAGACCGGGGACCTTAGATGGAGCGGCTGCTGGAGACCGGGGGACCTCACATAGAGCGGCTGCCGGAGACTGGGGGCCCTCACATGGAGCGGCTGCTGGAGACTGGGGGCCCTCACATGGAGCGGCTGCTGGAGACTGGGGGACCTCACATGGAGCGGCCGCTGGAGACCGGGGACCTTAGATGGAGCGGCTGCTGGAGACCGGGGGACCTCACATTGAGCGGCTGCCGGAGACTGGGGGCCCTCACATGGAGCGGCTGCTGGAGACTGGGGGACCTCACATGGAGCGGCTGCTGGAGACTGGGGGACCTCACATGGAGCGGCTGCTGGAGACTGGGGGACCTTAGATGGAGCGGCTGCTGGAGACTGGGGGACCTCACATGGAGCGGCTGCTGGAGACCGGGGGACCTCACATGGAGCGGCTGCCGGAGACTGGGGGCCCTCACATGGAGCGGCTGCTGGAGACTGGGGGACCTCACATGGAGCGGCTGCTGGAGACTGGGGGACCTCACATGGAGCGGCTGCTGGAGACTGGGGGACCTTAGATGGAGCGGCTGCTGGAGACTGGGGGACCTCACATGGAGCGGCTGCTGGAGACCGGGGGACCTCACATTGAGCGGCTGCCGGAGACTGGGGGCCCTCACATGGAGCGGCTGCTGGAGACTGGGGGACCTCACATGGAGCGGCTGCTGGAGACTGGGGGACCTCACATGGAGCGGCTGCTGGAGACTGGGGGACCTTAGATGGAGCGGCTGCTGGAGACTGGGGGACCTCACATGGAGCGGCTGCACTTTCTCCAGACCTGAATCCCATTGAAAACCTATGGGATCAGCTGAGTTACCGTGTAGAGGCGCGTAACTCTGTACCCCAGAACCTCAATGACCTGAGGGCCGCCCTTCAAGAAGAGTGGGATGCCATGTCTCAGAAGACAATAAGTCTGTGAACAGCAGGGGACGTCGTTGTCAAGCTGGAATTGATGCTCAAGGCCACAGGACATGTTCCTGAGACGCTGACATTTAGTGGCGGTATACCCAGCGCTGGGGTCGGTGAGACGCTGACATTTAGTGGCGGTATACCCAGCTCTGGGGTCGGTGAGACGCTAGCATTTAGTGGCGGTATACCCAGCTCTGGGGTCGGTAAGACGCTGACATTTAGTGGCGGAATACCCAGCACTTGGGTCAGTGAGACGCTGACATCTTGTGGCGGTATACCCAGCACTGGGGTGGGTGAGACGCTGACATCTTGTGGCGGTATACCCAGCACTGGGGTCGGTGAGACGCTGACATCTTGTGGCGGTATACCCAGCACTGGGGTCGGTGAGATGCTGACATCTTGTGGCGGTATACCCAGCACTGGGGTCGGTGAGACGCTGACATTTAGTGGCGGTATACCCAGCACTGGGGTCGGTGAGATGCTGACATCTTGTGGCGGTATACCCAGTACTGGGGTCGGCTTCTGAGATGAGGAAATCACCATTACTGCTTCTACTTAAAGGGGTATTCCCATCTCAGACAATGGGGGCATATCGCTAGGATATGCCCTCATTGTCTGATAGGTGAGGGTCCCACCGCTGGGACCTGCACCTACAACGAGAACGAAGCGGATTTCCCTGGGTCCGCCCACCACCAAGCGCTGCTCCCATAGAAGTGAATAGGAGCGCACCGCGGATGCGCAGGCCATGCTCCCATTCATTTCTATGGGGCAGATGGAAATAGCTGAGCCAGCGCGTTTTTCAGAGAGGGAGATTAATATCATGGATAGAACTACAAGTAGCAGCAGACGGCTTAATGCAGAAAGACCCAGGTGAGCGGTGAATAGATGAAAGTGTGACCTGCGTCACTGCTGTACTTACTGTAGGAGAAGTAGAAGCCCTTTAACATATTATTGATCAAAAATATATTGGGCCCATCTACCAGAAAAGGAGCTGCTCTAAGACCTCGTTCACACGTCCGTGTTTGAGCAGTTATTTCCATCAGTGATTTCTGAGCCCAAACCAGGTGCAGATCTTTCCGTTATACTTGATATCTGTGGAGGCTTCACGTCTGGTTTTGTCTCACAATAACTGATGGAAATAACTGAGGTTCCTGGGCAAGAGGATCCGGCTATGAGATACTCTGATAAAAAGCATCAGGTGGGGGGCACCGTTCACAGGGGACGCCACTCCCCCACATATACAACACAAACGAAAATGAAAGCAGCACCTCCATAATGAATGTAGGTAAAGGCACAGGAGCACGCTACCCTGGCGGCTACATAATGCGTAGAACTACAAGTAGCAGCAGCCTGCTTAATGCACAAAGACACAGGTGAACGGTATGAAAAAGTAAACTGCGTCGCTGCCCCGGAGAGGCCTGTGTTACAGCAGGTCCCGTCTGTCAGAAGCGCCTTGTCGCCAGATGGGCCCGACAGATTCTCACCAATAATATGAGCGGTAAGTACAGCAGTGACGCAGGTCACACTCTCATCTATTCACCGCTCACCTGGGTCTGTCTGCATTAAGCCGTCTGCTGCTACTTGTAGTTCTACGCCTTTATTTATATACATTATGGAGGCGCTGGTGTATTTTCTTTTGTGTCATAGATGCATATATATATATAATTAATACGGTATATATATATATTTTACACTGAAAGGCTTGCACAGATTGCTGAGCACTGAGCACAGGCAGGACGCACACACGCAGATGTGTGCAAAAACCTAAACTAACGCACCGACTCTACCAGAAATGGACATATAGATGTATAGAGAGGGGTTTATCTATCGATCTTACACTGACTGATTTCTTTTTTCCCCCCTCAAAAAAAAAATCCCATAAAATGAGCAGAGATTGAAAAAAAAAAACGTGCAAAAGAATGATCTGAGCTGCTGATCAGTGACGTACTCTCTGGCGGTCACAGCTCGCACACAGAAAAAAGGACAAAAAGTCACTAATTGTTTCTCGTCTGCCAAAAGTGTATGTGGGAGGGGGAGGGGGATACGGACTTGGGGGGTTGATTGTGGCTCTGGAACTGCTGCAGATGAGCGCAAAATAAAATGTGTTTGCTGCAGCAGTTCCAGAAGATCTTCTTTTCACAGGAGAGCAATGAAGATAGCTGTGGTGGTGCACCACAGGTCCCAGCAAGCCACAGGTCCACTCTGCATGCAGTCGCCAGCTAGAATGGCTGCATTCAGGGGGATTCTTCCTGCTCCCTCTGATGCTGTAGTGCTGCCATTGGTTGAAGCGTTGTTAGGGGACACTAAACACTGAAGTCCCCTGCCGGACCTCGGGGGAGACTGCTGCGGACTCATTCAGCACCAGTCACCGCTGTAGGAGCCCCCTGCAGCTCCATAAATGGTTAAAAAATCTTCACTGACGGCCGATTGCAGCGATCAGGGCGGAAATGGCTCCTGGGACCCTGAGTTAAGATGGATGCCTGCCGTGCAGAGAAGCCATTGTCCCGCGGTCCCTGGCAATTATTTTGCATCGTACATGCATCCCGGATATCAGGGAGGAGTTAAAGGGGATTTCCAGGATTTTAATATCGATGACCTATTCTCAGGACAGATCCCCAATATCAGATCTGCGGGGTGATCAGTTGGTTGAAGAGAAGGCCCCACTTCGTGCGAGGACTCCCTTAGCTATGAGGGGAAGGCAGCGCTCCCGTGGGGTGTGGCCTTCTTTTCAACCAGAGGAAGGCGCCGGGGAAGGCGCGTGTCGGACCTCCGCAGATCTCATATTGATGGTCTGCTATGAAAATAGGTCATCGATATTAAAATCCTGGAAAAACCCCTTTAAGAGACATCAGTCTCGGACTGGCCCACACACAAGGGTACAGGGGAATCCCCCGGTGGGCCCCTAAGCAGGAGCAGGATGGGCCCCTAGTCTCCCACCCCCTGCACAAGTGGCACATAACACATTAGACTACATACAGATATTCCATGTGCGGCGCCTCCACCTGCCGATGTTCATTAAAAAACTTGTTCGATTATTTATTACATTTGAATGTATCCATACGGTGGGCCCCAAAATAAATCTTACTGGTGGGCCCCAGGTACCCCAGTCCGACACTGCTATCACTCCTCCAACGTGATATCTTCTGGATTTCAGTCTTGAAGGGGTTAACAGCCACTCATATCAGAGATATCTTAGAGATTTATGTCAGACCAGTTCTTCAGGTTGGAGCTGGGACCAGATGATATCGTGTTGTCTGCAGGTGCTGCCCCCATCCTATAATCGTCACACGTACATATAAAATGATGAGCGTGCAGCTTACAGTCACCAGGAATGTGGTCTGCAGATGGTGAACGGCTCCTGCAATGCATCCCAGCTGGAAGAGGTCTCAGTGGTGAAGGGGTTAAGTGACATAGATAATGACCCCCTCGTTGTGCATATGGATCTGACAGGGTCTTTAAGAAGGCGTAACCCCTGATGTGTGGTCCGCAGGCCCAGCAGCTGTGCGGGGATCGCATGCATCGTCTGCTAATACTCTACATGTGTGTAATTGAGCGCGTCTCACTAGTGACTGTGCCGCAGCATCTCGGGCCCCTGGAGGGACTACAGGACGCATTCTTTTATTTCCTGCCCGTACTTTCTGATATTGATGACTGGGGGTGAAATGCAGGAGGAGTAAGAGCAGGAGAACTAGTAGCTGATGATGGTGACAGTGATGATGACTAGGGTTGGGGTTCATAACGAACTTTAGGGTTTTTGGTACCCGAACCTGAACATTTCCGTAAACATTCGGGTTCGGTGCGCGGCAATTTCTTGGCGCTTTTTAAAAGGCTGCAGGGTAGCCAATCAACAAGCGTTTCACTAGTCTGCCCTTAGAAGCCATCATAGCCATCCCTACTAATGGCATGGCTGTGATTGGCTAAGTGCAGCATGTGACCCGGGCTCTATATAAGCTGGAGTCACGTAGCGCCGCACGTCACACTGCTCTTCTCAGTGCAGGGATAGGACGCTGCTGCTGCTGCTGTGAGGGAGAGATTTGGGAAGAAATCTGGTGAACTTGGTGTTCAATCTTCAAACTGCAGCGATTATTGAGGGCGCTATGCTACATATTTGTACCCAGCTCTGAGCCCAGTGACTGAAAAATACCTTTTAATCCATCTGCTAGTTCGGTGGGCGTCGGCGGCCATTTTTGCAACTGCATGTAAGCTGCATGTGTGCCAGAGACATGACTTTAATTCTGTTCTGGTAGGTCAGTGGAGGACAAATTCCCTTTTTCAGCCAGTCAAGTACCCCTGCGGCCTGCAGCGCATACCTGGCAGTGAAAATGATTCTATTACATTAGTCTGTTACATATTTTTGTGACCTAAAGTGATTTTCTATCTGTCTGCCACAGGCACTGCATATCTGACAGTCCAACAGTGTTTGTGCTAGATAGCACATTAACGGCCTACGCTGCGTTTGTGATATTCCAATAAAACCTTAACATATTGCATTTTTATTGTTGTTTGCAAAAAACACCGTTTTTTCTGCTAGATTGCACATTTGGATCCTACGCTGCATTTCTGACAGTCCAATTAAACCGTTAACTTCTGCTTTACATTGTTGGTTGGAAAATTCCCATTTTTGGTGACAGTGAAGTAATTGTATTGAATTGCTCCGTTACACCATTGTGTGACCTAAAGGAATGTATTCTGTTTATGACCCGGCGCTGCCTTACTGTTAGTGAACTTAATTGTTGACTTTTGGCAGTTAAATTGTCACCTGAGATAAACCATCGGTTAGTTTGGTGGGATAATGAGGAGAACATCAAATCAGGGACGTGGACATAGTGGAGATCCTTATGTGGTCGCGGTCATACAGATGCTGGATATCCTCCTGTGGTCGCGGTCATACAGATGCTGGATATCCTCCTGTGGTGACGGTCATACAGATGCTGGATATCCTCATGTGGTCGCGGTCATACAGATGCTGGATATCCTTCTGTGGTAGCGGTCATACAGATGCTGGATATCCTTCTGTGCTGGCGGTCATACAGATACTGGATATCCTCCTGTGGTCGCGGTCATACAGATGCTGGATATCCTCATGTGGTCGCGGTCATACAGATGCTGGATATCCTTATGTGGTGGCGGTCATACAGATGCTGGATATCCTCCTGTGGTCGCGGTCATACAGATGCTGGATATCCTTATGTGGTGGCGGTCATAAAGATGCTGGAGATCCTTCTGTGGTCGCGGTCATACAGATGCTGGATATCCTTATGTGGTGGCGGTCATACAGATGCTGGATATCCTTCTGTGGTGGCGGTCATACAGATGCTGGATATCCTCCTGTGGTGACGGTCATACAGATGCTGGATATCCTTCTGTGGTGGCGGTCATACAGATGCTGGATATCCTCATGTGGTGGCGGTCATACAGATGCTGGATATCCTGTGGTGACGGTCATGCAGATGCTGGATATCCTCCTATGGTCGTGGTCATACAGATGCTGGATATCCTTCTGTGGTGGCGGTCATACAGATGCTGGATATCCTCCTGTGGTGGCGGTCATACAGATGCTGGATATCCTCATGTGGTCGCAGTCATACAGATGCTGGATATCCTTATGTGGTGGCGGTCATACAGATGCTGGATATCCTTCTGTGGTGGCGGTCATACAGATGCTGGATATCCTTCTGTGGTGGCGGTCATACAGATGCTGGATATCATCCTGTGGTGGCGGTCATACAGATGCTGGATATCCCCCTGTGGTCGCGGTCATACAGATGCTGGATATCCCCCTGTGGTGACGGTCATACAGATGCTGGATATCCTCCTGTGGTTGCGCTCATGCAGATGCTGGATATCCTCCTGTGGTGGCGGTCATACAGATAGCTGGATATCCTCCTGTGGTGGCGGTCATACAGATAGCTGGATATCCTCCTGTGGTGGCGGTCATACAGATGCTGGATATCCTCCTGTGGTGGCGGTCATACAGATGCTGGATATCCTCCTGTGGTGGCGGTCATACAGATGCTGGATATCCTCCTGTGGTGGCGGTCATACAGATGCTGGATATCCTCCTGTGGTGGCGGTCATACAGATGCTGGATATCCTTCTGTGGTGGCGGTCATACAGATGCTGGATATTCTCCTGTGGTCGCAGTCATACAGATGCTGGATATCCTCCTGTGGTGGCGGTCATACAGATGCTGGATATTCTCCTGTGGTGGCGGTCATACAGATGCTGGATATCCTTCTGTGGTCGCGGTCATACAGATGCTGGATATCCTTATGTGGTCGCGGTCATACAGATGCTGGATATCCTTATGTGGTGGCGGTCATACAGATGCTGGATATCCTTCTGTGGTCGCGGTCATACAGATGCTGGATATCCTCCTGTGGTAGCGGTCATACAGATGCTGGATATCCTACTGTGGTGGTGGTCATACAGATGCTGGATATCCTCCTGTGGTGGTGGTCATACAGATGCTGGATATCCTCCTGTGGTCGCGGTCATACAGATGCTGGATATCCTTCTGTGGTCGCGGTCATACAGATGCTGGATATCCTTCTGTGGTCGCGATCATACAGATGCTCGATATCTTCTTGGGGTCATTCCAAGCTCTTGCATCTTGGAACAATAGTTTAGACAAGGTGGTTATTGGCTGCTGTGCATGAGAGATCTGTCGCCCCATCCAGTCCCAGAAATTCTCTATGGGGGAGAGATCTGGTGATAGAGCTAAGGAGCCGCTGGAGACCCTGAAGACCATGTTGTGTCCCCTGAGACTGTGACACAGCTGCCAAAATATGTGACTGTCTCGACAGACCAAGGATAGTTAGAAAGGTAGGGAAAAGGGCAGTTCATCATCACAAACAAGGTCCTGACTGTCTATTAGACTGCACCAGGGGCATTGCTAGGGTCTCAAAAGATCCGGGGCCCAAGCCCCAATGAATATGGTCCAATTCTCTAAGTCGACCTTGTCCCCGCATTTTACTGTACTTGTTACTGTATACAGCAGCACCTAGCTCTCACATCCAGCGCCTCCAGGTGACGTCTCCTCTGATGTAGATCTTCTCATCATCTCGTCTCTGTACAGTGTGACACACGGACATCTTAGCTTCCTCACTTTTCTATCATCATCCCCCAACCTGTATTCCCCACAGTGTTTTGCGGGCCGTTTTTATCCCATCCGTTTCTCCGGTTTTTGTTTCCGTTGTGTTTCCGTTGTGTTTCCGTTTCTCCGTTTTTCCGTATGGCATACACAGTATACAGTAATTGCATAGAAAAAATTGGTCTGGGCTTAACATTTTCAATAGATGGTTGCGCAAAAACGGAACAGATACGGAAGAAATTTTTTTTTGCTGACCCATTGACTTGAATGGAGCCACGGATTGTGATTTGCGGGCAATAATAGGACATGCTCTATCTTTGCACAGAATGGAAAAACGGGAATACGGAAACGGAATGCACATGGAAATACTTCAGTTTTTTTTGCGGAACCATTGAAATAAATGGTTCCGTACACTCGCAAAAAAAACGTTTGTGTGAAAGAGGCCTTATCCTGCTGCTCGATGTGCTCCCCAATACCCCCAAATGCTATCCTGAAGAAAAAGGAGTGCCCCCCCATAATAATAGTGCTCCTCAAAGTCCCACCAATAGTAATTCTCTTCTAGAATGTCCTCATTAGTAATACTGCCCCCTACAGTGTCCCCAACAGTGGTAATACTCCCCAAGGATGCCCCCATTAGTAATACTGCCCCCTACAGTGTCCCCAACAGTGGTAATACTCCCCAAGAGTGCCTCCATTAGTAGAAGAGCCCTCCGGTATTAATAATGCCCTCACAGAGCCCCCAGTAGTAATAAGGCCCCTCTATTGTGCCCCCAATTGTAATAAATCTCTCTACAGCCCCCTCAGTAGTAATAATGCCCCCATAGTATAAGTTCCTCTTATAGAGCCCCCAGTAGTAATAACGCCTAATGTACCCAACATTTATATTACCCCCCACTGTTAAAATTTAGGCTGAGCGAATTGACTTTGAATGCTTCACCTGAAGTCGATTCACATAAAACGTTGTTGTAATACTGTACGGAGCAGGAGCAGGATTACAGTATGAGAATGCACTGGCTCCGATGAGCCCAAGTTATTTCTCCACGAAGTCTCACGAGACTTTGTGTAATAACGTCATGAATTAATTATTACCGTAAAAAACCTTGATTCCAAGTGGTAGTGCCCCCAGTATTTCTATTGCCCGCTGCAGTGCCCCAGTAGTTATATTACTCCCTTTAGTGTCCTCACAAATTATAATTCCTCGGCCCCTCCACCATACAGTCCCATGTAAATAAGACTATTTCCACCATACAGTCCCATGTAAATAACATCACATGACACCATCTCTCCTGCCCTGTCCAATATACAGTCCCACATAAATAACATCCCTCTCTATCTACAGCCCCCTCCAAAATACAGTCCCATCTAAATAATATCACTTACCTCCCTTCAGCCCCTCCAAAATACAGTCCCATGTAAATAACATCACCCCTCCCCAGCCACCTCCAACATGCACTCCCATGTAAACATCACCCCCTCCCCCGGGTGCATTCAACATGAGTCCCATGTAAATAACATTGCCCCCTCAACATTCAGTCCCATGTAAATAACATCCCTCCCTCCCACAGCCACCATCGACATACAGTCCCATGTAAAGATCACTCCCTCCCACAGCCACCATCAACATTCAGTCCCAAGTAAATAACATTATCCCCTCACACAGGCTTTTTTAACATGCAGTCCCATGTAAGTAACATCATCCCCTCCCCAGCCACACTGGCTTGATCTATCCTCTGCCAATGGCTGCCTTATTTTAAAGGGTTTTCCAGGACTTTTATACTAATAACCTATCCTAAGGATATCTGAGCCACTTCCTACAAACAGTCCCATGTAAATAACATCACCCTGCCCCAGTCACCTCCAACATACAGTCCCATGTAAATAACTTCCCTCCCTTCATCCCTAACATACAGTCCCAGTTAAATAACCACAACTCCCAGCATTGCTCTGCCTCTCCCTTAAATTACTTCTCCTCATGTACAGACCACAGCTGCTTCCCCAGGACTTCTCATCCTCACTGCTTAGCGCTGTCCTCTCCTGCACTGGTCACATGATGGTGACATCATCGCAGGTCCTCAACCACTGCCTTCAGCACTGATCACATGGACTGTGATGTCATCACAGGTCCCTCAGCTCTTCCAGTGCATTAGAATCAATTGTATTGCTGTCCTGAGGACTTACAGTTGTACCTGTCTGGCAGGCAGTATATTTTGGGCTTGGGAGAAAACATCCGAGGCCCAGGCCCTGAATGTTTTAGCCTAGCAACGCCCTGGACTGCACATAGGCCTATGGTTTACCACCCCCTGCTGGATTGTCATCCTGCTCCATAGTGCAGAGCTGTGATCTGTGATGATGGCAATCAGAATATTCATCTTTCCTGTAACTCTGTGTTGCTGGCAATTCATGCCCACCTGCATCTCTCTGCTCTATCTGGTGGGCTTATCCATCGGTGTCTGTACTCATGCTGTAAGCCTCTTCTGGCTATATCAGTTTTTGCTCAGCTCATTTTTGGAGTGCACATGCTCTCCCTGGCTCCTATGGGGCCAGAACACACTGGCTTGATCTGTCCCCTGCCAATGGCTGCCTTATTTAAAAGGGTTTTCCTCACTATCTGATTGTAGCTGGCCAGCTAAGACCTGTCCTAGATTGGTAATACGGCTTATATGTGTATACAGCTAGACCTGCTAATAACCG
Source organism: Bufotes viridis (assembly GCA_033119425.1). Lineage (NCBI taxonomy): Eukaryota > Metazoa > Chordata > Amphibia > Anura > Bufonidae > Bufotes > Bufotes viridis. Next base: position 162,173,502 of record CM065595.1, read on the forward strand.
TAATACAGTTCACATGTTAATATGGTAAAGACAAAAGCAGAGTTATTTACTGTGACTTCATGTTCTGTATGCCACGTAACAGTTATATACTGTGTTCACAGAAGCAGAAGAGATAATATGCCTTTAAGATTCAGTAAAATGAATGTAAGGTAAGCTCAGTGACACAGCAGAATTAACAACAGAAAGCATAGAGTTAATTGTTACTGCCCAGGAATCTTAACCAATCACAGCCAGCCTCACACTGAGCAGGAGTCTTAACCAATCACAGCCAGCCTCACACTGAGCAGGAGTCTTAACCAATCACAGCCAGCCTCACACTGAGCAGGAATCTTAACCAATCACAGCCAGCCTCACACTGAGCAGGAGTCTTAACCAATCACAGCCAGCCTCACACTGAGCAGGAATCTTAACCAATCACAGCCAGCCTCACACTGAGCAGGAGTCTTGGGCAATCTCAGCCAATCTTACACTCAGTCTGTATGGGAAACTCCCTAGCAGAAGCTTCTAGAATCATTACACCAGAGGAGTAAAACTGAACAGACATTCACTCCACTAAGAGCTGAGTTTTATGGAAACAAAGAGGCCAAAATAGGTATTTAGAACAGTTATAGAATGTCCTATTGTTAGTATTATGATCAGAACTGCATACTGAGACTAGTTATGTATGTTTACTTACAGTTCCACCAATCTGCGAATAGTTTAAATGAACTGCTCATACCAGATCATACTGAACCATAGAAAGCAAACTAAGCACCAAACTATAGTGAAAACTGCATTCAGACAAACCAATAGCAAATCTCAGATATGCCTCTCAGAGAGAATAAAGTGCTTAAATAACTAAAAGTGATAGAAATATATCCACCATTTTATGTTGAAAGACAAGATTGAACAGTTGAACCGCCATTACTTTATTCAATAAATCTTTTGTACATGGACTATCTGCTGCGGAGGCGGCAGTGTTATAGATGAAGAAAAATTGAAGGTAATAAAGAAGTTATCTTAAGCATTTAGTCTGCTCTTTAAGCCCACTGCTTCCATAGAAAGGCGCTAGAAGAATTAAAGCAGAGTAACAGACAGTCTGGTTGGACTAAACTTAGAGCTATCAAATTCTTCAAATGCCACAGCGCAAAAGGCACTTCATTGTGTTGCGCCTGCCAAAGTGGAACTATTACCCCCAGAGGGCAAAGTGATAGCACTCCTCAACTTGCACAGTAAAGAGCGCATTTGAGCAGTGGAGAGCCAGCATATACTGCCGTGCAGCAACCGATCCCTGAGTAAGCAAGCAAAGACACCTCAGTGGAGTTGCCATAGAGGCCATAGAACGTGTGTATTAGTCAAACTGCAGCCGACCCTTAAAGTGGCAGAACGGCAAAGGCAAGATAGTTAGAGAGAGAGCGCCAACCCCCATGTGATCCCAAGGGAGAGAAAGAGACGCATGGTGGGAGGACAGAGTCCAGAGCTAGAGTGCCTGCATCGCTATCCACGAAGAGGCCACGGACTGCAGCCAGCTAGTTTCCCGCCACTAGGCTGCCTGCAGCAGCGTATCCAAGCCAGCGCATAGCAAGCCAGCAAAAAGCATCGCAAGTCATCGCAGAGCATCGCAAGTCATCGCAGAGCATCGCAAAGCATCAAGAAAAGACAAGTCTCCTTTAAGACTGATATTTGTTCCTGCTCTTCAAAAAGGTCAGAGCTTTCCTTTTATTACTTATCATTGCACATAGGTTTTGGAATAAAAGACTTTAAAGTAAAACAAAGGACAGTTTGTAGTGCACGGACTCTAAAGTATTTAAAGTTAAAGTCATTTATTCTGCATTTGTCAGTTCTGCATTTAAAGTGAATAGACTTTTATTATTTGTATTGATTGTTATAGCATTTAAAGTAAAATGTCTGAGCCTCGTATTACCATGCCGCTGTTAGAGGATACAAAGATAGACGGGATGGAAGGGGAAGAGCGAGGGAACCTGTCTGAGGAAGAGGATGCAGCATTAGTCTTGCTGCAAACAAATATAGCCCAAACAAATGAACTAAGACGTTCATCACGTGCCAGGAAACCGACCCCAAAGATGCTGGAAACCTTGGAGCAAGAAGCAGCATTAAAAGAGAAGAAGTTCGCCCGAATGTATGATAGGTGGAAATCATACATTAAAGACAATCGTAGAAAACTAAAGCAAGAAAGTATAGAAAGGAACTTGAGTGAAATGGGAGAGATGGTAGAAGAATCTGAATCAGAGCTTATGGCATATGTCAACCTGCGGTCGTCTATGACACCTTCCAGGATATTGTAAGGAACCTAGTCATAGGTTCAAATCTGTACTAAATGAAAAAACAGACTCCTACTTTCCTCCATACGCCCAGGAGAATGGAAGGAAATCTCCAGCATGTAGTGAAGAAATAAGTCATTATCCTTCCATCCCTGCTCAGAAAGACAAAGAGAAGCCTAGTCCAGTGTCAGGAAAAAGGTGCGTGAATTTACCCTCAATCTCTACCGGAAAAGATGAAGAAAGAGAATCACCTAATTCAGAACTAAGTGAGAACATAGAACCGGATGATTCTATTCCTAGATGTCACTGCAATGGTCAGGAGAATGTCACAACTATTGTCCCAACAAGATAGCAAAGAACAGTCCTTGCAAGACTTCCCGTTCCAGAACCCACTGTATTTTAAAGAGAGGCACTGAATAGTGATGAGCGGGAGGTGCCATATTTGATTTCGCGAATATTCGATTGAATATTCGGCATATATTCGTCAAAGTCGAATATTCGTCATTATTCTATATATTGCGAATGTTACGCAAATTTATATTCGCATTGTGAATTAAACTTAGAGATGAGTTCCTAATGGTTGTAACTTGTATTGCTAGAATTGACGAAGATAACAAATATCACGAATATAGCGCTATATTCTTAATCTTCGTTATATTCTAGCAATACAACCATTAGGAACTCAGCTCTAAGTTTCATTCGCAATGCGAACATATACTCGCATTGCGAATTGATCTTAGAGCCAAGTTCCTAATGGTTGTATTGCTAGAATATAACGAAGATTAAGAATATAGCGCTATATTCGTGAATTCGTGATATTTGTTATTATATTCTAGCAATACAACCATTAGGAACTCAGCTCTAAGTTGAATTCGCAATGCGAGTAATTCATGTTATATTAATCGCATTGCGATTACAACTCAGTCAAATTTGTGAGATCGTGATTCTCACATCCGACAGTACATTTTAGCGTGGAGGCGTTCCCATGCACACAGGAAGTCGGCAGAAGCGGCAGCAGGCATTGAATGGAGCGGGCAGAGAGCCAGGAATCTTCCGGACAGGTAAGAACAGCTTTTGGGAAGTGGGAGGACAACCGGAGGGCAACAAGGATTAACAACTTAAAAAAAAAAAAAAGGAATATTCAAAATAGCGAAGCGAATAGCGAATTTGCGAAGTGCCGAAAAAAATGCTGTTTGAATATTTGCGCTCAACACTAGTACTGAAGTTCATAGAGAGGAAGGCAAGTTTTGAAATGATCATTGAGCATCATTGCTTCAGTCCAGTCGACAAGTTATTCTACCTCCAGAGATATGTTTGAGGGGAAGCAAAGAAAGTTCTTGAAGGTAACTTCTATAGAAAAGACGAAGAAGCCTACAAGCAAGCCTGGGAACAATTAAATGCAAGATATGGTCATCCTCTTTACTACAAAGAGCTTTTAGAGAGAAATTGAATAACTGGCCTAAAATAGGTCCTAAAGAACACTTCAGACTCCAGAGTATGGTGACTTCCTGCAAGCATGCAGCAATGCTATCCCACATGTACGAGGACTAGAAGTACTGAACATCTATCTACAAAATCACAGGATGCTAACTAAGCTACCTGAAGAAGTGGCTTCTAGATGGAATCGCTATGTGACGGAACAGTTAGATCTAGGCAAGAACTTCCCAAGTGTTAAAGAGTTCTCTGAGTTCGTCAATAAGGAAGCACGGATAGCATGTAATCTGGTAACATCTATTAAAATATAGGACTGGCACTCGTATATGGAAAAAAACTCTGTTTATTAATTGTCAATCTGTTTGGTATTCAATAAAAATCTCTTAGTTAAAATATATGCAAAAAATAGGCGCAAACGTGAATTAATAATATAATACAAATACAATGTGAATAAATAAAAATACAGGAAATAAAAATATGACAGTTAGAGGATGACGGGGACTGGCGGTACTAAGTCATCTCTATTAGGTCTCTCAGTAAGGTCTAATCATACCAGTCCTAGGTGCTGGATATGGCCTAGTATACTGAAGAGACGATGGTACAGTCAGTCACCGCCCCTTTCAATAGTGATCTCCCTGAAATATTGGAACTTGTGAGATATTTTTTTCTTTTAAACAAATATGTTGCAACAATGATACCAATTCTGCTGGTTGTTCGCTATATCAATGACAGTATCCACTGTATCCCAGATTAGCAATAGTGGTTCATATTCTGGATGGCAGCTATCCCGATCTGCACTATATATATTGGTGTTCTCTGTCTGTGTTACAGAGTTGGTGTTGTTGTCATTATATGCAGTCTCCAATAGGTAAAAAGTTTTTGCTGACCAATACGATTTCTGATGGGTAAATATAGATATCTTTTTCACTTACCTCCCCTCCTCATACTGTGGCCATTTGCGTTGTAATACTCTTCCCACATATGTGGGCTTACCTCCGCCTGCACCGCTGTTTAGGTACAGTTTCTTATCGGTCTCCTCTCTGCTTGTATGCCGGCGTCCCGGCTGCCGCGCTGTTGGCGTCCCTCGTGTGATTCGCAACTGCCATATCACGTGATGGCTGTGTACGGGGATTGCGGATATTGACTTACAGCTGCTGGCGGGGTGATATATTGGAGTCCTTCATTGTAGAAAAGGAAATTGTTTTCTTTGTTACAGTGCACTGTATTTCCACATAAACATATGGGGTGTCCGTCCAATTTCTACGCCAAACGCGTTTTGGGGAACGCCTTCCTCTTCCTCAGTGGCATCACCCCAATTCTATTAATCAATGTCTTTTATAGTTGACGTTGGCATCTCTGAAAATCTGGTCTAGATTCCGGTTATCTCGAAATTCTGGTCCGGATTAAATGGCAATTGATATCTATTTGTATTGCTGCGACTTATTTGCGGTTTAGATGCGTCTTCTTGTGTAGGGAAGCGTTTTTTGTGCTACATTTGCAACTTTGTATATATAACATAGCCATTAGAATTTTCTTTTTTATATATATATTGGACCTTCCATTATCATATTGTGTCCGGCAGGAGGGTACCCTTGGCACTCGTATAATATTATCTTATACATATGGAACTGGGAACCCAGGTGCAACAAAATAGAGATAAGAGATAACAAATATCGATATCGACCTTGACGCAACTATTCGTGCCCAATAATCAACCATTTGAGATCATGGATTTACAGAATGTATTACCTAAAGTGACTTTCCTTTAGAGCCCTATTTCCATTTAGTTGTACGCTATGCTTTCAATCTTCATAATTTTAAGTGTCCTTTTGGAAATATCTTTCACTTTAAATCCTATATATGATCATTTCGGGCATAGGCTCTTTGACGGCTAATCTGTCGCAGTATATTGACACACTACTTTAACCACAGGTGAGGAAGATAAGGTCGTATATATGTGATACCACAGAGATCGTCGGCATATTGGAGACATTGGACGTCCAGTCTCTCTATACTCTATAATCGACCATGACCAGGGCATTTCAGCCTTAAGGTAAATTGTATGTTTTGGGCCGCATGTGTCAGCGGTTCTCTGCTATTGTGTTGATTAATTGGCGTTGCATCAGGGTTTATGTTCAACCACGTTTGTTTTCTTACAGGAACACGAGGTGGTGTTGTGGTCACCATCATTTAAGAAGCAAAAAAATAAAAATTCCTGCAGCATTATGTGGAGGTTCATTCGCACCTGGGTAATGGCAGAAGGTGCCAGGCGAGTGCTGGCATTCACGGTGGGATCGGACTTGGTTACACGGTCTGTGACTTGTAGCGCTCTGGGGCGCAGGGGGTTGGGCACTAATGCTAGAATGTTCATGGCTAGGTTCGTTACCTGCAAAAGCTACGTCTGTGTGTCTGCATTTACATCTTGTCCTATACTCCATTCACTACCAGAGCTGCGTTCATGCATCTGTTGTATCACGTTAATACTCAGCTCACTTTAGGTTGCATTCATACGGCTGCGTTATATCATGCTCTTCATGCTCTTCATGCTCACACTCAGAGCTGCGCCCATACCATGTGTTGGGCACTACTCACATCCAGAGCTGCAGTCACCCACCTGTGTAGTGTACGGGAGTTGTACTGCCCGTCACTACGGAAGGGTCACTTGGCTGCTGTCGCTCCTCTCATTTAGGAGGAGGCTGGTAAAGGTCCTATTTGTACCATGCAATGTAAATCAATGTATTTAATTCTCCTGTTACTGTGAAATGTCCTATGTGCAGGCCGGCTAGGGATGTAATTCCAGCTCTAGTCACTAGAGGGAGCTAGGTTGCCCTAGTCTATATAAGGCCCAGTCAGGGGAAGGGAAGGCAGTCTAGAGTGTGCCTTAGACAAGTGCAGGCCATGTGCCTGTGAAGGCCAAACCCAGGCCTCACGGCCTGTGAGGAATCCACCCTAGGAAGATGGTACCCTAGGAGAAGGAGTGCAGAACCCAGAGGCAATCCCTAGAGCAAGAGGTACTAAACGTCAAGAGGAGGTACTTTATAAACTGGAGATTCAAGGATATAAGCCAGAAGTAGGGCATTGGGGCCTTGAAGCATCAATTCCAGTCAGGACGAGTCAGGAAGAAAGTAAGGTTCACCTGCAATTCCAAGTCCTGTATTATCACCCTCTGTTTAACCTTGCTGGATGTAAGACCACTGCAATTTTGATTGTCTGCAAAAAGGAACTGTTGGAAAGACTGCTTACTGTATCATCACTGTCTTCAGTAAAGTTTGAATTCTGTTTTCAAGTTACCAGTCTGCACCTCTGTTATTCCTACTGTAAATACGGTGTGCCACCGTTTACTGGCACTGGCGTCACGACATATCAGGGACTTAGCCATAGGCACGTTAAACTATAACACCAAGGGCACCTCACCTTCCACCTGGCTGTGTCCCTCAAGAACCCAGAGAGTGCCCCAGAGGAGCAGCGTGCCGGCCTCTCCATCACTGGCATTCCCCAGGTTAGTTCCACACATTGCCCTGACTTGGGGGTGCTACATTTTGGCGTCACGAACAGGATACGCACGTTTTACGGACTGTGAGCAAAAACGTGAACTTTGTGCCTTAACCAGTTTGCCAAGTGACAAAACGCCTGTTTATGTGAAGTAACCTTTGCGGACCTAAAACGTACAGAAAAGTGTCCCAAAAACCTCCAGAAAGCGCTGTGCAGTGTTGCGCTATCAAGAGGAAGAAAATCGCCACTTCAAAGTGCATTTTTGTGGACTTTTATGCTGTTTTACTACCGCTGCTTGCTGTCATTGAATTGATGCATCATGGCGTCCAAGATGGCCGCCGGCGCCATTGGACTTCTTCTTGCGCCATCACTGTCCTCAGTGGCGCGAAAATTTGGCGCCAAAACCCTCCAAGAAGGAGGAGGAGACGACCTGGAGGTAACGCCTTCCCTTGAGGATTATAATATGGACACCGCCTACCCTATACTGGAATACCTAGGGGGCGTGCAAGAACCGACGGGGTGGAGCCTGCAGGAACAGTGGCTCACCCTGCTACGGGGCTTCCTACCTGTGATGTCAGCGGGATCCGGAGCCGTAGTTGATGCAATGGAGGCGACCTCAGGAGCAACTAAGGAGCGCCCTGCGCCCCCAGCGTATACCCCCAGCGACATGGCCCAAACCTGTCCATGGCCACAAGCCGAACCCTGCCGTTTCCACCCGCAGCGAGAAGGCTTTCTCCCGCGGAACCCGCGTGGTCGGCCCTGATGGCCGAGATCCGAGTGGCGGCAACTTTAAAAACCACCACTCAGAAAAAGTACTTTGAAGAAGTCACCAAGCGGATCTATGAAGATTCCAGGGACAGCAAGCCCCAGCTCGAACGCCGCACCGGAGTTGTGCTCGAGTTTGACAAGGTTAGAGGATTCGGCTTCATCCAAGAAACCGGCACCAACCGGGACTATTATGTAAATCGCCGGTCCGTCAAGCGCAGCTATCTCCCGGGGCGACTGCATAATCTAGCGGTCGGAGAGAAAGTGGAGTTCACTCCCGCAGAGGGCCTGCGAGGCCCATATGCCACTGCGGTGACCCGTCCAGGACCCGTACCGGAGGACTGGGAAGAAGCAGAAGATCCGGTGGAGGCAGAGGACCCGCCGGGACCCATCCGGAATACGTACCAGGAGAAGAGTTCCTTTCTCGGCCCGAACATTTTCTGGCAGCCGGCGATCCTGGACAAGCCTCCCAGTCCTTACCCCTCTCCAGAGCTGCCGCGACGAGAAGACAGCCGCTGATTGGGCGCGGATGGCCCAGTTCAGTGAAGCCATGGATGACCTGCGGAAGAACCGCCAGGATAGAACCTCATCTGAGCCTGCTGCAAGTGTGCCGGAATCCAGCAGTGAGATCTCCGCCCTGGAGGAGCGGATCGCTTCCTTACAGGCTTACCTGGATGGCCTGCGGCAAGTGGCAGATTCTAAGAAGACAGCGCAGCAGTCCAGCGGTGGTGAGTTACCTGTGACCCCTGTACCACCCGAACCCGTAGTCCAAGGTCCTACCATTAACGCTGAGCCACCCAAGGTCCGTGTAACAGCGGATAAATTGACATATGCCAGGAGCCGAGTCCGCCGTGACGGGAGCGTTATGTCCCGGCCAGAGGAAGTGTCTACCCCAGCGCCGGCCCGTGTCCCGAGACCAGCAGCTCCTGTGTGTCCGCAACCCAGCGGGCCAATGAGGTGGGTAGGCCCAATACCGGTGATGTTTCCAGCCCATTCTTTGTGGTGGGCACCCCCTCCAAGTGGCCCTGGTGCATGGCCCAGACTACCGGCAGCACAGGGCTGCACTACCTCTGATGACCAGGGATCCTTTGATACCTACCTGTGAGCAGGCCTGCTAGGCCATTTTTGCTCATCCTCACGGGGACATCATATTTGTTGCAGGAACTGTTCCTTTAAGTTTGCCAGGCTGGTAGAGCTTGCTGCCAGTTCCCCACAGCCGGTGGCATGTTTGACAAATAAGTTGCCACTGTGGAACCACTGCTCCCAGCCTGCCTCTTTCTGTTCCGGGACATCCTGCCTGCTGCTAACATTGTGGCGTCAAGTACTTTAATAACTCCAAGTTGCTTTTATTTGCACCTTATCCCTTTTTAACCCCCATTTCAGGTTGAAAAGGGTTCTTTTATGTCAGCACTTTAAATATACGCAGGACTTGCCAGAGGATGTTACCCTGGTATTGTCAGAGTCCTGTATTGTGATTTTATGTATGTGCTGCTGACCGTATTTATTGCAAAAATATTCTATCAAGTTTATGTGCCCAGAGATGGACTCCCTGTGTGCGAGTCTCTGTGATATGCTTTTATGGACTCACTCATTGTCATGGACTATCCTGGTATTCCCTAACACCCGCTGTGCCAGGTCAGCGCCCCAGTTCCACTCTTTATCCTGAAGAAAGAGAGCGACGCCCCTTGTCACCGCACTTCTCCGTCAGTCAGCTGGACCTGATGACAATTGTCGATGCAGATAGAATTGAGTACTGATATGTATGTATTCTTGCATGTTTTTCTTTTGTCTCTTTCAGGTGGAAATTCCAGTAGGGCGGTACCCTGGTAGAGTACGAGGGCGTACTCAGCTTAAAGCAGCGGGGTATGTAGTGTACGGGAGTTGTACTGCCCGTCACTACGGAAGGGTCACTTGGCTGCTGTCGCTCCTCTCATTTAGGAGGAGGCTGGTAAAGGTCCTATTTGTACCATGCAATGTAAATCAATGTATTTAATTCTCCTGTTACTGTGAAATGTCCTATGTGCAGGCCGGCTAGGGATGTAATTCCAGCTCTAGTCACTAGAGGGAGCTAGGTTGCCCTAGTCTATATAAGGCCCAGTCAGGGGAAGGACAGAGAGTCTAGAGTGTGCCTTAGACAAGTGCAGGCCATGTGCCTGTGAAGGCCAAACCCAGGCCTCACGGCCTGTGAGGAATCCACCCTAGGAAGATGGTACCCTAGGAGAAGGAGTGCAGAACCCAGAGGCAATCCCTAGAGCAAGAGGTACTAAACGTCAAGAGGAGGTACTTTATAAACTGGAGATTCAAGGATATAAGCCAGAAGTAGGGCATTGGGGCCTTGAAGCATCAATTCCAGTCAGGACGAGTCAGGAAGAAAGTAAGGTTCACCTGCAATTCCAAGTCCTGTATTATCACCCTCTGTTTAACCTTGCTGGATGTAAGACCACTGCAATTTTGATTGTCTGCAAAAAGGAACTGTTGGAAAGACTGCTTGCTGTATCATCACTGTCTTCAGTAAAGTTTGAATTCTGTTTTCAAGTTACCAGTCTGCACCTCTGTTATTCCTACTGTAAATACGGTGTGCCACCGTTTACTGGCACTGGCGTCACGACATATCAGGGACTTAGCCATAGGCACGTTAAACTATAACACCAAGGGCACCTCACCTTCCACCTGGCTGTGTCCCTCAAGAACCCAGAGAGTGCCCCAGAGGAGCAGCGTGCCGGCCTCTCCATCACTGGCATTCCCCAGGTTAGTTCCACACATTGCCCTGACTTGGGGGTGCTACACCTGTTCTTACACCATGTGTTTATACACTGCTTCCACTTATAGCTACATTTTCCTTTTTATTTTGACATCATGGTTAGCCAGTATTTTCACTAGTCAGCACACCTCTCTGACACTGCTCTCCCAATAAACATAATAGCTGCGTTCTTTTCAGGCTTGCTTATTTCCTCGTTGGTTTGTTACAATCCGAAGGCCTACTTCTACTTTTTCTGTTCATTTCAGTAAAAAAAAAAGAAAATTAAAAAAAATTATAAAAATATATATATATATATATATATATATATATATATATTATTATTATTATTATTATTATTATTTTTTTTTGGTGTTTCAGTCCTGGTTTGCGGTTACTTAGACCGGTCCGCTTTACTTCTGGTTCAAATTCACTCAGATTGGTCCCTTGCCCCAGTTAACCAAATAGCTTTTCAGTGGCCCAATAGGAGTACGTTTCCTACTATATTTTTACAAACCCTTCATTTGTCAAGATAAGAGTCCTCTCTTAGCGAACTGCAAGGCCTCTGGATCTTCGTTGTCTCCCATCTGTTCAAATTCACGGATGGTTAATGTTTATTTATGCACGTGGTTCACTTCACTAACGTCTATGCATATCCCATCGGGTCTGGCTCACATTTAATTACTTATCGTCACTGTAAAATCATTCAGTTCAGTCTCATGGCTTCGAGGGGTCTCATGGCTTCGGGGGGCCCGATGATCGCTTCGGCCTCATGGCTCCGGGTGGCCCTTTGACCGTCCTTCATGTTGTTCGTTAGGGGTACCATATGGTTGTAGGCTGTTTAGTGTCTTAGGTTCCCTGTCAGAGGGGTTCATGGTTACGCGAGTTCCCAGGTCATACTGGTGCTGCATAAGTGCTTTATTAAGAGGAAAAAAAAAAATAATAATAAATCTGCCATTAGTCTCCCACGCATGACTTCTCCGTTTGTTTTACTCACATGACTCCGCCATTAGAGTCTCATGCATGACTTCTCAGATTTAGAGTTACACATATGCACATATGACTCCGCCATTTAAGTCTCTCGCACATGGCTTCTTCAAATACGTGTTACACATATGACTCCGCCATTATAGTCTCTCAAGCAATGCTTCTCCGAATAAGTGTCCGCCATTAGAGTCCCTCAAGCATGGCTTCTCTGATTTAGTGTTTGACATATGACTTCGCCATTAGAGTCTCTCACGCATGACACCGCCATTAGTCTCTCACGCATGGCCTCTCCGTTTTATGTTTTACACACATGACTCCGCCATTATAGTCTCTCAAGCAATGCTTCTCCGATTAAGTGTTACACATATGACTCCGCCATCAGTCTCTCACGCATGGCTTCTCCGATTAAGTGTCCGCCATTAAAGTCTCTCACGCATGGCTTCTCTGTTTTACACACATCACTCCGCTATTAGAGTCTCTCACGCATGGATTCTCCGTTTGTTTTACACACATGACTCCGCCATTAGAGTCTATCACGCATGGCTTCTCCGATTTAGTGTTACACATATGACTCCGCCATCAGAGTCTCTCATGCATGGCTTCTCCAGTTAAGTGTCCGCCATTAGAGTCTCTCACGCATGGCACTGCCATTAGAGTCTCTCACACATGGCTTCTCCAATTAGGTGTTGCACATATGACTCTGCCATTAGTCTCCCATGCATGGCTTCTCCGATTTAGTGTTACACATATGATTCCGCCATTAGAGTCTCTCATGCATGGCTTCTCCAATTAAGTGTCCGCCATTAGAGTCTCTCACACATGGCACTGCCATTAGTCTCTCATGCATGGCTTCTCCAATTAAGTGTCTGCCATTAGAGTCTCTCACGCATGGCACTGCCATTAGAGTCTCTCACGCATGGCTTCTCCAATAAAGTGTCCGCCATTAGAGTCTCTCACGCGTGGCACTGCCATTAGAGTCTCTCACGCATGGCTTCTCCGATTAAGTGTCCGCCATTAGAGTCTCTCACGCATGGCTTCTCTGTTTTACACACATCACTCCGCCATTAGAGTCTCTCACGCATGGCTTCTCTGTTTTACACACATCACTCCGCCATTAGAGTCTCTCACGCATGGATTCTCCGTTTGTTTTACACACATGACTCCGCCATTAGAGTCTATCACGCATGGCTTCTCTGATTTAGTGTTACACATATGACTCCGCCATCAGAGTCTCTCAAGCAATGCTTCTCCGATTTAGTGTCCGCCATTAGAGTCTCTCACGCATGGATTCTCCGTTTGTTTTACACACATGACTCCGCCATTAGAGTCTATCACGCATGGCTTCTCCGATTTAGTGTTACACATATGACTCCGCCATCAGAGTCTCTCACGCATGGCTTCTCCAGTTAAGTGTCCGCCATTAGAGTCTCTCACGCATGGCTTCTCCAATTAGGTGTTGCACATATGACTCTGCCATTAGTCTCCCATGCATGGCTTCTCCGATTTAGTGTTACACATATAATTCCGCCATCAGAGTCTCTCACGCATGGCTTCTCCAATTAAGTGTCCGCCATTAGAGTCTCTCACGCATGGCTTCTCTGTTTATGTTTACACACATGACTCCGCCATTAGAGTCTCTCACGCATGGCTTCTCCAATTAGGTGTTACACATATGACTCCGCACAATTCACAATGTCTCATGTCTACAGACACGACAAGCTAAATCCAGACTACAGGCGCAGCATACATAGTTATTACGACCTTTAGCTTATTTCCTGTCACCACTGCAGGTATGGTGTGTACGTTCTCTGTCCTCATTACAGGCAACATTAGCTCGTTAATTGAAATAGCCATGTATCCGTGTTGATGGTTCCCCAGGCCTGGCGTGTTCACATATTCCGCTTAACCTACTAATAGAGAAAGACGGCATACGCCATGTTCTAACTTTTTGGCCCCTTATATATAAAAGGTGTGACCTGGGGAATAAGTAGAGGTGTAGTAGTTTGCAACCAGGAACAGTTGGTGCCCGGTCAGGGCCCTCGGCGAATGCTTGGAATCCATTTAGGCCTTCCAACAGATTCCCCATTGTTTGTTTCAGTCTGCAGCTCTCAGGATTCAGACCTTATCGTAATATGTTCACGTGTTAGTATACATAGGAGTAAATAGTTTCTGGTTACCGGCCACTCCTTCAATCGCATCAGCCGCCCTCAAGAACGATGTGCCGGTTCACATGACCGAGGTAAGGTAGACGGTAGTCACTGTGGTATGTACGGTATATTCCGCACCTTCATCGGGAAATGTCTTTTACGTTCAAAGTGGGTGTAGTAATGGTATGTATATATTTTGCTCTAACCTAAGGTCTGCTCTTTTTGGCCCCTTTAGGCTGCCCTACCTCAGCAGTTATGCCACAATTCTACTGCTTATTGTAGATAGGGTTAGATAGGTTAGGTACACCTTTCTGGTAGCCGATCCGACCACAAGTATTAAGCAAGTATTGCTGTGTTTGTGGGAGGGGAGGCTGATTACTAGGCTATTTATAGGCACCTGTGGGCCCAGGCTGGCTGATTAAGATGATTTCACCCACCCACCCACACCATCTTACAGTCACTTCATATTAGGGTGGCCCCCTTTAGGCTGCCCTACCACAGCAGTTATGGCACAATTCTACTGCTTATTGTAGATAGGGTTAGATAGGTTAGGTACACCTTTCTGATAGCCGATCCGACCACAAACACACACAGAGACACTTACTGACAGACAGACATTCACACACCCTGACATACACACACTCAATCAATGACATACACACACAGACACTCAATGACAGACACACATACACACAGACATTTACTGACAGACAGACATACACTCACTCACTGACAGACACACACAGGCAGACACTCAGTTAAACACTCACCTCCCTTGGGTCCAATGTGGTTCAGCTCCTCAGTCCTCCAGCGCGCCGTTTAGTATGCCAGGGCCGGAATGACATCATATTCCGGCTCCCGGCACCACAGAGGGCGCGCAAGGAAGAAGTGGGGAGCTGCTAGAACAGCCTCCCTTGCCGCCCGCCTCCTCTCCTCCGGTAATTTACTGGCAGAACCAGCACCTGCCATCAGGGTAAGCAGGTGCCTGCTCTGCCATATTTAAGAAGGACCTCCACCGCCTGGCGCAGATCAAGAGCCGCTCGCCCAGCACTGCAGCCCCAGACAGGGGGAAGCCCACCAGGGCGCCTAGTTTGCCTAACGGTAGCGCCGGCCCTGCCCATCTAGGACAGCCTCTCTACCCACCCCTTCCAGCCGTCGTTATACTCCAGCTCACTTTGTGCGTTCTCTTCGCCATTTCCCAATGTTTTGGGGCCTCCAGTAACAAAAAAGAGAAAAAAAAAAAAAAGAAATTAATAAATTACATTTTCAATTAAGAACACATCGTCTAACTGATTTTGGAGAGTAAATTCCCCTGTGGACTGTGTTTGTGACAAATTTACAACACCCCCTTCACCCGTCTTACTGTAGTAGAAGAAAACTTCTCGTAATATATAGTCCCCAGATAGGGGACGTGTGAGATCTAAAATCAAAATGTTTTACCCAGTTTTAACCCAGGACATACAAGCACCAAACTGTCACGCCGTGGCCCTTAGCGACCGGACACAGAACTGACAGAAACATGGAGAAAAACCAAACAGAAAGCGTGTTGGCTTCCTCCCCATGCCTCTTCCACCTACACCGCCACGTCCACCGCCTTAACTTCTTACTCCACTCGGACCTCCACCTCTTGGTTCAAGATTGTTATTTTTTATTTTTATGTATTTTATGTTATTTTAAGTCATTTCTAGTAATGATCGAGCACCAAAGTATTCGGGTGTTCGGCCCAAACACATTGCTATATTCGTGTGCCGAGCACCCGAGTATAATGGAAGTCAATGGGAGACAACCAGGCGCCCCCTGCTCTGAAGAGGGGAGGGTGCCTGGTCCATTGGAAAAGCTCCGAAAGGGACAGAAACACCACCGAAATGGATCGGGAACGGCATGGGGACGATGTCTGGGTGCATCATGGACTCCCAGGTCGCTGCTGGGAACCATGTTGTCCGAGTTGCACGCCACTTTTACAGACTGACAAAAATACGCACAAACTACCCCCCCCCCCACCCCAAAAAATAAAACTATTTCACTGGAAAAACTGTTAGAAAAAATTCTTTCATGTATATTCAATTGTATATAAAGTGCAAGTTCTGCCAAAAATTACAAGCAAGAGGCTCTCCGATACAACCTGTATATCACATAAAGGAGGGCCCCGATCACATTGTGGTACAATTGTTCAGGTAGTGGGACTCCTACACTCATAAAGCCTATGCACCAGGTGAAAGGGCTGCCAAAAATTTCACGGAACCGGCACTGCAATACACCCTTTATTACACATAAAGCAGAGCATCATACACACCCTTGAAAAATTATGATTGGTGGCCTGCTGGTGACCCTCAAAAATATTTGGAGCAAGGGCCTGCTGGTGACCCTCTAAAACATTAGGGGCGAGGGCCTGCTGCTGAGCTGACCATCTAAAACATTATATGCTAGTGCCTGCAGGTGAGCTGACGCTCTAAAACATTATATGCGAGTGCCTGCAGGTGAGCTGACGCTCTAAAACATTATATGCGAGTGCCTGCAGGTGAGCTGACGCTCTAAAACATTATATGCGAGTGCCTGCAGGCAAATTTAAATTTCATAACATTAAAGGTTTAGTTTATTTCAAGATAGAAAAGCATAAAAAGACGCATCTAGGTTTTTGAGGAGAAAAATAAGAAAAAAATTATTTTTAACCATAAGGTGAGCATTTGGTGGGATTTGAACTAATGGTGGCCTGTGGATGGCACTGTTTTGGGGGGGATCTGTGGATGGCACTGTTTTGGGGGGGATCTGTGGATGGCACTGTTTTGGGATCTGTGGATGGCACTGTTGTGGGGAGATCTGTGGATGGCACATATATAGCATCTTATGCTATATATATATGTCATCCACAGATCCCCCCTAAGTGCCATCCACAGATCCCCCAAAACAGTACCATCCACAGATCCCCCCCAAAAAACAGTACCATCCACAGATCCCCCCCCAAAAAAACAGTGCCATCCACAGATCCCCCCTAAGTGCCATCCATAGACCGATCCCCCCTAAGTGCCATCCACACTGATCCCCCATAAGTGACCCCCAACACTCAGAATTAATAGTGGTATAATAAAGCAAAGACCTTTTTTCTTCAGAATCGCGCCACACTCCGGAGGTCAGTGCCGCCTCCTAGTTAATTTATTCACCTCACTTGCGGCTGACGTAATCTCACGCAGTGCGTCTGAGCGAGATTACGGCGCTTCTTTTCAATTATGTCAGCGCCAGTGAGGTGAGTAAATTAGCTAGTTTGCACGTCAGACAGACACACGCAGGGACAAACAGACAGAGACACACGCACGCAGGGACAGACAGACAGAGACACACGCACGCAGGGACAGACAGACAGAGACACACGCACAGACAGACAGACAGAGACACACGCACGCAGGGACAGACAGACAGAGACAGACACAGGGACAGACAGACAGAGACACATGCAGGGACAGACAGAGACACACACACACATAGGGACAGACAGAGACACACGCAGGGACAGACAGACAGACACACACACGCAGGGACAGACAGACAGAGACACACGCAGGGACAGAATCATATACACCATGGCCCTCAGAATACACCTGGATCTGTGCTATAAACCCCCTTAATTGCACCAGATTCCACTCCACTTGAACCCCACTGCCCCTGAGTTCTCCACCTGCCCCCTCATACATGAGCTGCCCCTCACCTGCTCTCCATGAAGCTCTGTGGACTCCAGGACTGCAGCACATCCTCCATCACTGAGCAACCTGCAGGCACACAGCCCCTCCTCCCTCCACAAGCTGCTGCTGCTGTCGGGGTTTGTCCATGTGACTATGAAGGAGCATGTGACCAGTGATGTCACAGACCTCCTTCTAGCAACTACATTCTACCCATAGATCTGCCGAGACTCCAGCTATCTTGTTCTCAGAACAAGATAGCTGGGGTCTGGGGCCCTGGGAGGTAAGGGACGGGCCCCAGAACCGGCTGCCACACTTAAAAAAAAAAAAAAGTTTCAGGACTGGCCGGGCCCCCCCAGGGTCCGGGCCCCTTACTGGGGTATGGGCTGTACCCCACCTGATGGCGGCCCTGCCAGCAACAACACCAACATGACCGACCTCTGGAATGCAAGAACATCTCTCGACTAGATTGAGGCATGAACCTAATGACCATGCAGAGCGCCACTGACCTAGCTTCCGGATAATATGGGCCGGAACTATCGTACCTAGAGGCAGCGTATGCCGCACCGCACCTGAAGGAAAGGCTGATAGATGTAGGTTTCAACCCTAATTTAGACATAGGCATGCGGTCATGCCGCACGACTGAGAGGTGTGAGTAGAGATGAGCGCAAAGACCCACATTCGACCCTGCGACGTCCGACGAACAACCTGCATCACATTCGTCGCACATTCGCGATATAGCAATGTTCGTTATTTTGCATGCAATATCATGACTTGCGACTAATTCGAGTAATATTTGCGTGCTCATAAATTGTTCGTTATTAATAATGTTTACACGTATAGAAAGCTTGAAATAGCGGGAGTCATCTGAGTGAATGGAAGGGGCGAAAAGACATGTACGGATTTCCACAATACACTCAGCGTACTGGAGTCTGACACGACCTGTTAACGCTAGGCAGGTAAGGGAATACAAACCGCGAATAGATTAATGCGATTATTCAAGTGACGAACATTGGCAGGATAGTTTTACCTATGAAATCTCTACTCTGACAGGAACAGCGGGAACTGAGAAAGAAGCGACTGAGGTCGGGGACATTATGTCTGAATATAATATCCCCCCCCCCTTTTTTTTTCTAGATACAGTTTCCCCATCACTCACTTTACATCTCAAGAGCGAATATACGTAATTGCGAATATGGGGTCAAGTATTTGACATATTCGCAAACCTATTCGAGATCAAACTCGCCTTGCGAATACTCGCGCCCAACACCAGTGGCGAGTGGGCCGTGGGAACCGCAACACAGTACTCGCAAGGCCTTGGTCCGTTACTGCCGCCAGTAATTGCTGAAAGACACGAATCGGGCCCCCTGAATGGAAAGTCGGAAAGAAAATGATTATATAGGGGCCAAGAAATGGTAACAAAACCAGTGCCAGCGAAAGCACCAGAAAACCAAATAGATGAAACCGCCGTGACCTGAGCGACGTGTACAGTTTGACGCTGTGATACCGCAAACGGATGAAAACGTGACTCACCCAACACTGAACCTATAGCAACGTATGAAGAAACATCAAGTACAAGTTTGTAAGCTGATAAAGTTTCACATATACTTTATTTTCCATTTAATTGTATTTTTTATTTATTTTTTATATATTTTTTTTAAACGCCCCCCTTTTTTTTCCCCCTACCTTAGCAACAGATGTAATTGACCACACCAACGGAGAATGGCGAGCTGTGACGCGACCTGAAGAAGCAAATGACATGCAAAGATGCTCCTGGATGTGGTAGTGCCGACACTGACGTGAGGCCTGCAGGCATCAGAACCAACACAATGGTTGACACCGCCGAGGCCCGAGTGACGGGTCAGGTCTGATGTTGTGAGACCGCAAACTGATGAGAAATGACTTACCCAACATTCTGGACCTATAACAACCTAAAAAATAAAACGTCAAGTGGCAAAGCCCGCAACCTAATGGGAAATCCACCCGTGATGTGATTTATTTATTTTTTTAATATGCCCCTATTTTTTTTTTCTTTTTTCCCATCCTACTACCTTAGAAAAAGATGTAATAGAGCGCACCAACTGAGAATGGCGAGCTGTGAGGTGACCTGAAAAGCAAAATTACATGCAATGAATGATCCTGGCTGCGGTAGTGCTGACACTGAGGCATCGGAACCAACAAAATGGTTGAAACCGCTGAGGCCTGAGTGACGGGTCAGGTCTGATGTTGTGAGACCGCAAACTGATGAAAATGTGACTTAGGCCTCTTTCACACTTGCGTTCTGAGGATCCAGGGGGCACTTCCCTCCCGCCGGATCCGTCAGAACGTAAGTCGCCTGAAGCATTAGAAGACTCAGGATCCTGATCAGTCTTCGAAATGCTTTCAGGTTACTATGGCAGCCAGGACGCTATTAAAGTCCTGGTTGCCATAGTAGTAGTGGGGAGCGGTATACTTACAGTCCGTGCGGCTCCAGGGGCGCTCCAGAATGACGTCAGAGCGCCCCATGCGCATGGATCACGTGATCTATGCACGTGGGGCGCCCTGACGTCACTCTGGAGCGCCCCGGGAGCCGCACGGGCGGCAAGTATACTGCTCTCCCGCTCCCCACTACACTTAACCATGGCAACCAGGACTTTAGCGTCCTGGCTGCCATGGTGACCATTCAGAAAAAGCTAAATGTCGGCTCCGGCGACGCGCCGAAATGACGTTTAGCTTAAGGCCGGATCCGGATTAATGCCTTTCAATGGGCATTAATTCCGGATCCGGCCTTGCGGCAAGTGTTCAGGATTTTTGGCCGGAGCAAAAAGCGCAGCATGCTGCAGTATTTTCTCCGGCCAAACAACGTTCCGGTCCTGAACTGAAGACATCCTGATGCATCCTGAACGGATTTCTCTCCATTCAGAATGCATGGGGATAATCCTGATCAGGATTTTTCCAGCATAGAGACCCGACGACGGATCTCTATGCCGGAGAACAAAAACGCCAGTGTGAAAGAGCCCTTACCCAACATCCTGAACCTATAACAACCTAAAATAAAACGTCAAGTAGCAAAGTCCGTAACCTAATGGGAAACCCACCCTGTAATGTGATTTTATTTTTTTTTTCTACTACCTAAGCACGAGATGTGATTGACCAGATCAACTGAGAATGGCGCGCTGTGACGTGATCTGAAAAGCAACGAATGACATGTAAAGACAATCCTCACTGTGGTAGTATGCTGACACCGACGTGAGGCCTGCAGTAATATAAACCCCCTGCACCACACCGCGCCGCTATAGGCGAGTACATGCAAACGTCGCCACCATCAGCACATGCGCCCAGTAGAGATGTGGGTGTATATGCCGTAAAAACAAACTAAACTCAGTTCTCGGCGAAAGCCGCGCTTCTATCTATTTTTAGCACAAATAAAGCAACAAAACGAGGCAAAATAACAAAATAAAAGGTCCTCATGGGTCTCTGCAATCACCTTTATAGCCAGTAGCTCCCCCGTGTCCAGCTAACACTCTGAACTGAAGATGGATCCCCGGCACAGGGGCTTATTAAGTGCACAAACTCAGGTTCACCACCTTAAAGTGACACACACACATTTTATATTTCCAAAACCAATGAAAACAAGACAAGTGAAGATACCTCAGCACAGAGGAGCTCACCGACTACTCAATGTACACATCGCAAAATAGCATTTATACTAAAGAAACAATAACACTGATAACAGCAGCTCTGCTCCACCTGCATTAATCAGCTGCCTGCACCTCACCCTCTATAATGCAGGTAAGGGGATAATGCTGGATGTCAGTGTGAACAAGGCTTTAGTCTGTCTGCAGAAATAATAGCGGATGGCGAGAGAGGTTTGCTGGCGAGCAGCGAAGTGAAAAGCAGACAAGAAAGACATGCAGATATACACGGACAGACTAAGCAAGGTGACCCGTGCAGGACATGGAAGCCTGCGAGAAAGCGAGACGGAGTCACGCTGACCCCTGCTGCCTAAATGTGCCGCTGAGTGGGCGCCAAGCGTGGGCTGCCAGGCGCGAGAAAACGAGATGGAGTCACGCTGACCCCTGCTACCTAACCGCACTGCCACGTGGGCACCAAACGTGGGGGTGCCAGGCAGGATCGCTCCGGTGCAGTGCTGCTCCTACTCACCAAAGAAGCCGACATACCACCGGCCGGACTAATCGTGCTGCCACATGGGCGCCAAACATGGGCTGCCAGGCAGATCGCTCCGGTGCAATGCTGCTCCTCCTCACCACAGGAGCCAACACAGGAGCCAACACATCGCCAGCAGGACTGTAACAGGACGATGCTGCACGAGCTTGCCACAAACCTTCACCCAACCGGAACGACCTCAACTGGGATCCTGGAAGCTGACTGGGTATGGAAGCTGCAGATTCAGCCCATGTGCTGCAACAGGTGGCTCAGACTGCATACAACTACGCAGCACCGTCGACACACCCAAGGGAGGCGCCTGCCTGGTACAAATGTGCTACTTACGCCCCTCCCACAAATACAGGCCAATAAACTGGCCTTCTAACTTGTTGACAGTGGTGCAGGGGTTAACCTTGTTGATTATCAATTTGTTCAGAGTCATGGTTTTAAAACTAGCGCATTAAGCAAAGGGATATCAGTGTTTGCTATTGATTCCGCTCCTCTCTCGCAAAAGTGTCTAACTCATATTGTGCAGGATATCCATTTGAGGATGGGTGATTCTCATGTTGAGTCCATTTCTTGTTTTGTATTGAAGGGTCTGCCTGCTCCTCTAGTTCTAGGGTTACCATGGTTGATCCAACATAATCCTACCATTGATTGGCAAACTAGACAGATCAGTAATTGGATTGATTTTTGTATGGACAACTGTCTCGGCGCATCTATTTCTGTAGTATCCACTAAGGTGTTACCTCCGTTTCCTTCTGATTTTTCGGACGTATTCTCTGAGGTTGGAGTTCAGGAGTTACCCCCTCATCGAGAGAATGATTGGCCGATCAATCTTATTCCCGGAGCTAAATTGCCAAAATCTCGGTTATATAATCTTTCCCAACCCGAAAGGGTAGCTATGCGAGAGTATATTACCGAGAGTTTGGCAAAAGGACATATTAGACCATCTAAGTCACTGGGGGCTGCCAGCTTCTTTTTTGTTACAAAAAAAAAGATGGGACCCTTAGACCGTGTTTAGATTTCCGGGAACTGAATCTTATTACTGTCCGTGATCCTCATCCCCTTCCCTTGATCCTGGATTTATCTGATCAGATTGTCGGAGCCAAGGTGTTTTCTAAATTGGATTTAAGAGGGGCTTATAATCTGATAAGAATCAGGGAACGGGATGAATGGAAGACGGCCTTCAATACCCCTGAGGGCCACTTCGAGAACTTGGTCATGCCCTTTGGTTTAACAAATGCCCCGGCGGTCTTCCAGCACTTTATCAATTACATTTTCATCATTTGGTGGGGAGTTTTGTTGCTAAGGGTCCTTTCACACTTGCGTTCTGAGGATCCGGCAGGCACTTCCGTCCTGCCGGATCCGTCAGAACGCAAGTCACCTGAAGCATTAGAAGACTGATCAGGATCCTGATCAGTCTTCGAATTGCTTTCAGGTTACTATGGCAGCCAGGACGCTACTAGCGTCCTGGTTGCCATAGTAGGGAGCGGGGAGCGGCATACTTACATTCCGTGCGGCTCCCGGGCGCTCCAGAATGACGCCAGAGCGCCCCATGCGCATGGATCACGTGATCCATGCGATCACGTGATCTATGCACTGGGGCGCCTGACGCCATCCTGGAGCGTCCCGGGAGCCGCACGGAATGTAAGTATGCCGCTCCCGCTCCCTGCTACATTTCTACCATGGTAACCAGTCAGAAAAGCTAAATGTCGGATCCGGCAATGCGCCGAAACGACGCTTAGCTTAAGGTCGGATCCGGATTAATGCCTTTCAATGGGCATTAATTCTGGATCCGGCCTTGCGGCAAGTGTTCCGGATTTTTGGATGGAACAAAAAGCGCAGCATGCTGCGGTATTTGCTGCGTCCAAAAAACGTTCCGGTCCTGAACTGAAGTCATCCTGATGTATCCTGAATGGATTTCTCTCCATTCAGAATGCATGGGGATGATCCTGATCAGGATTTTTCCGGCATAGAGACCCGACGACGGATCTCTATGCCGGAAAACAAAAACGCCAGTGTGAAAGGGCCCTAAGTTGGAAAAATGTGTGTTTGCTGTTCAGGAGCTGCAGTTTCTGGGTTACTTACTTTCTGCCTCAGGTTTTCGTATGGATCCTGAAAAGGTCCGTGCGGTACTGGAATGGGATTGACCGGAAAATCAGAAAGCTCTGATGCGGTTTTTGCGATTTACTAATTACTACAGAAAATGTATCCTGAATTATTCCACTGTTGTCAAGCCTTTGACTAATATGACTAGGAAGGGTGTGGACTTCTCAGTCTGGTCGGAAAGAGGCATTACAGGCTTTTTCTGCAATAAAGGAATGTTTTGCTTCCGCTCCCATTCTTGTGCAACCCGATGTGTCTCAACCCTTCATTGTGGAGTATGACGCGTCAGAAGCGGGAGTCGGAGCAGTTTTGTCGCAGGGTCCCTCTCCTGGCAAATGGCGCACTTGTGATTTTTTTCAAAGAAACTCTCTGCTGCCGAAAGAAATTATGATGTTGGGAATAGAGAGTTGCTGGCCAATAAATTGGCCTTTGAAGAATGGCATCATTGGCTAAAAGAAGCGATTCATCCGATTAAGGTAATTACTGAACATAAGAATCTGGCTTACCTGCAATCGGCGAAGCCCGAGATTTATTGGTCCTTACAAAATCTCGGCCATTGTTAATCCGGTTGCGTTTCGTTTGAAACTTCCACAGGCCTGGAAGATCCATAATATGTTTCACAGGTCTTTGTTGAAGAACTATGTGGAACCTGCTGAACCATCTCCTTTGCCACCTCGTCCTGTCTTGGTAGATGGTAATCTGGAGTTTCAGATCTCCAGAATAGTCAACTCGCGTGTTCTTCGTGGCTCCCTTCAGTACCTGAGGAAAGAATGTGGGTTCCGGCGACCGATGTCAATGCTAGTCGCCTTGTGAAGGCCATTCATAGGGCACACACGGATAAGGTTGGTCCTGGGTGCCCGGAGGTCACCCGTAGAAGGGGGGGTTCTGTCACTGCCTGCCCTGTGAGAGGCCTGAGAAGATCTGATAGACTTGCTGCACGTGAGTCTATCTGACATCTTTCTCTTTTTTCTTGTTGTTGTGGCCAGGATCCCACCTCTCCACAGGTTCTGCTCATTAGCTGTATAGTGACCCTATTTATACCCGCCTCTTACTGCAGCTCTTGCGGTTTATATTTCCTCCTGGAGTTCTCAGCTAGTGTTTGGTGGATCTCCTGCTCCCAGTCTGTCTAAAGCTAAGTCCTCCTTCCTTCCCTTAATTGTGTGTTCTGACTAGGCCTCAGGAAGACGCTGGTTCCTTCACGGTGGAAGGAACCGGTTGTCTTATCTCCTGCTCCCTAGCTGAGGGTTTGTTTCAGTATCAGCAGGTCTTAGGTTCCAGCGCATGAGTACTTGTACCTTTTAGGATTTGTTCATTTGGCAGCAGTCAGGGAAAGGCTCAGGGATTGTCAGGTGGTGACCTTTCCCTCTTCTCTAGCTTTGGGGCCTAGTCTGGTGTTTTTGTTGTATTTGGTTTTCTTCCCTTCCCTCACCTACTGTAACATGTACAGTACATGTCACTAATAGGTATAAAATCAAAATATTTCCTATCCACTCTTATTTGCAGGGTAATTCTCTTGCTTTTACGCCCACTTTGGGGCCCTTTGCAGCCCTCTAGCCCTTTCTATGACTTTTAGAGCCATTTTTGTGCCCCAAAGTTTGGGTCCCCATTGACTTTAATGAGGTTCGTTGTTCAGGGTCAAGTTCGGAACCCGAATCAAACTTTGAAACAAAGTTCGGCCGAACCCCTCGAACCCGGACA
The DNA here is from genome assembly GCA_033119425.1 of Bufotes viridis. Classification (NCBI taxonomy): domain Eukaryota; kingdom Metazoa; phylum Chordata; class Amphibia; order Anura; family Bufonidae; genus Bufotes; species Bufotes viridis. Next base: position 162,198,949 of record CM065595.1, read on the forward strand.
TACACCGGTCCGCTCATCCCTAGTTTGGACATAACTGATGTGGAGGAACTCTTACTTTATGCCAGATTACATATCTCCATAGCTTTAACTATATATAACAGACTATTATATCAATATTATGTGTTTCTATATTAAAATAAAAGCTCTATGTAACATACCAAATATATAGCTATTATTCACTGTATTAAAGGGGTTCAGCTGTGAACCCAGACACAACCTCATCCTCACTCATTTAGCATGTCTGTTTTAGGGCATAAGGCAGCGCTATAGACAGTCTATTCGTGCTGTGGTGTCACCAGGATCACTCCCGGATGGAAGCTTCCACCTAGAATAGTGAGGATGTAAAGAAAACAGACATTGCCTGCCTGGACAACCCCTTTAAACTGGTTATTATATCTAATTATGATATATAATACCGTTCTATATTATTCATTCTATATTACAGTTAATAATATCAGATATTATATATCTCTATATAAAGCTTTTTTCACATCTGCCGTAAGCAGATCTGACAGGCTGTTCTGCGGGCAGCTGTATTTGTCCAGCCGCTTCACGGCATATCTACCAGGTTCGGGCCAATATCCACCAGTCCCCATAATAGTAATTGGGGCTGTGCGGATTCTGGCAGCTCACAGCCTTATACAGCTGTATATGTTCCATCTATGACAGCTTATGATATCAGATACTCTATATCTCTATATTATACAGCTGTATATGTTCCATCTATGACAGCTTATGATATCAGATACTCTATATCTCTATATTATACAGCTGTATATGTTCCATCTATGACAGCTTATGATATCAGATACTCTATATCTCTATATTATACAGCTGTATATGGTTCCATATATGACAGCTTATGATATCAGATACTCTATATCTCTATATTATACAGCTGTATATGGTTCCATATATGACAGCTTATGATATCACATACTCTATATCTCTATATTATACAGCTGTATATGGTTCCATATATGACAGCTTATGATATCACATACTCTATATCTCTATATTATACAGCTGTATATGGTTCCATCTATGACAGCTTATGATATCAGATACTCTATATCTCTATATTATACAGCTGTATATGGTTCCATCTATGACAGCTTATGATACCAGATACTCTATATCTCTATATTATACAGCTGTATATGGTTCCATCTATGACAGCTTATGATATCAGATATCTATATATCTCTATATTATACAGCTGTATATGTTCCATCTATGACAGCTTATGATATCAGATATCTCTATATCTCTATATTATACAGCTGTATATGTTCCATCTATGACAGCTTATGATATCAGATACTCTATATCTCTATATTATACAGCTGTATATGTTCCATCTATGACAGCTATGATACCAGATACTCTATATCTCTATATTATACAGCTGTATATGGTTCCATCTATGACAGCTTATGATATCAGATACTCTATATCTCTATATTATACAGCTGTATATGGTTCCATCTATGACAGCTTATGATATCAGATACTCTATATCTCTATATTATACAGCTGTATATGGTTCCATCTATGACAGCTTATCATATCAGATACTCTATATCTCTATATTATACAGCTGTATATGTTCCATCTATGACAGCTATGATATCAGATACTATATATCTCTATATTATACAGCTGTATATGTTCCATCTATGACAGCTTATGATATCACATACTCTATATCTCTATATTATACAGCTGTATATGTTCCATCTATGACAGCTTATGATATCAGATACTCTATATCTCTATATTATACAGCTGTATATGTTCCATCTATGACAGCTTATGATATCACATACTCTATATCTCTATATTATACAGCTGTATATGGTTCCATCTATGACATCTAATGATACCAGATACTCTATATCTCTATATTATACAGCTGTATATGTTCCATCTATGACAGCTTATGATATCAGATACTCTATATCTCTATATTATACAGCTGTATATGTTCCATCTATGACAGCTTATGATATCAGATACTCTATATCTCTATATTATACAGCTGTATATGTTCCATCTATGACAGCTTATGATATCAGATACTCTATATCTCTATATTATACAGCTGTATATGTTCCATCTATGACAGCTTATGATATCAGATACTCTATATCTCTATATTATACAGCTGTATATGTTCCATCTATGACAGCTTATGATATCAGATACTCTATATCTCTATATTATACAGCTGTATATGTTCCATCTATGACAGCTTATGATATCAGATACTCTATATCTCTATATTATACAGCTGTATATGTTCCATCTATGACAGCTTATGATATCAGATACTCTATATCTCTATATTATACAGCTGTATATGTTCCATCTATGACAGCTTATGATATCAGATACTCTATATCTCTATATTATACAGCTGTATATGTTCCATCTATGACAGCTTATGATATCAGATACTCTATATCTCTATATTATACAGCTGTATATGTTCCATCTATGACAGCTTATGATATCAGATACTCTATATCTCTATATTATACAGCTGTATATGTTCCATCTATGACAGCTTATGATATCAGATACTCTATATCTCTATATTATACAGCTGTATATGTTCCATCTATGACAGCTTATGATATCAGATACTCTATATCTCTATATTATACAGCTGTATATGTTCCATCTATGACAGCTTATGATATCAGATACTCTATATCTCTATATTATACAGCTGTATATGTTCCATCTATGACAGCTTATGATATCAGATACTCTATATCTCTATATTATACAGCTGTATATGGTTCCATCTATGACAGCTTATGATATCAGATACTCTATATCTCTATATTATACAGCTGTATATGTTCCATCTATGACAGCTTATGATATCAGATACTCTATATCTCTATATTATACAGCTGTATATGTTCCATCTATGACAGCTTATGATATCAGATACTCTATATCTCTATATTATACAGCTGTATATGTTCCATCTATGACAGCTTATGATATCAGATACTCTATATCTCTATATTATACAGCTGTATATGTTCCATCTATGACAGCTTATGATATCAGATACTCTATATCTCTATATTATACAGCTGTATATGTTCCATCTATGACAGCTTATGATATCAGATACTCTATATCTCTATATTATACAGCTGTATATGTTCCATCTATGACAGCTTATGATATCAGATACTCTATATCTCTATATTATACAGCTGTATATGTTCCATCTATGACAGCTTATGATATCAGATACTCTATATCTCTATATTATACAGCTGTATATGTTCCATCTATGACAGCTTATGATATCAGATACTCTATATCTCTATATTATACAGCTGTATATGTTCCATCTATGACAGCTTATGATATCAGATACTCTATATCTCTATATTATACAGCTGTATATGTTCCATCTATGACAGCTTATGATATCAGATACTCTATATCTCTATATTATACAGCTGTATATGTTCCATCTATGACAGCTTATGATATCAGATACTCTATATCTCTATATTATACAGCTGTATATGTTCCATCTATGACAGCTTATGATATCAGATACTCTATATCTCTATATTATACAGCTGTATATGTTCCATCTATGACAGCTTATGATATCAGATACTCTATATCTCTATATTATACAGCTGTATATGTTCCATCTATGACAGCTTATGATATCAGATACTCTATATCTCTATATTATACAGCTGTATATGTTCCATCTATGACAGCTTATGATATCAGATACTCTATATCTCTATATTATACAGCTGTATATGTTCCATCTATGACAGCTTATGATATCAGATACTCTATATCTCTATATTATACAGCTGTATATGTTCCATCTATGACAGCTTATGATATCAGATACTCTATATCTCTATATTATACAGCTGTATATGTTCCATCTATGACAGCTTATGATATCAGATACTCTATATCTCTATATTATACAGCTGTATATGTTCCATCTATGACAGCTTATGATATCAGATACTCTATATCTCTATATTATACAGCTGTATATGTTCCATCTATGACAGCTTATGATATCAGATACTCTATATCTCTATATTATACAGCTGTATATGTTCCATCTATGACAGCTTATGATATCAGATACTCTATATCTCTATATTATACAGCTGTATATGTTCCATCTATGACAGCTTATGATATCAGATACTCTATATCTCTATATTATACAGCTGTATATGTTCCATCTATGACAGCTTATGATATCAGATACTCTATATCTCTATATTATACAGCTGTATATGTTCCATCTATGACAGCTTATGATATCAGATACTCTATATCTCTATATTATACAGCTGTATATGTTCCATCTATGACAGCTTATGATATCAGATACTCTATATCTCTATATTATACAGCTGTATATGTTCCATCTATGACAGCTTATGATATCAGATACTCTATATCTCTATATTATACAGCTGTATATGTTCCATCTATGACAGCTTATGATATCAGATACTCTATATCTCTATATTATACAGCTGTATATGTTCCATCTATGACAGCTTATGATATCAGATACTCTATATCTCTATATTATACAGCTGTATATGTTCCATCTATGACAGCTTATGATATCAGATACTCTATATCTCTATATTATACAGCTGTATATGTTCCATCTATGACAGCTTATGATATCAGATACTCTATATCTCTATATTATACAGCTGTATATGTTCCATCTATGACAGCTTATGATATCAGATACTCTATATCTCTATATTATACAGCTGTATATGTTCCATCTATGACAGCTTATGATATCAGATACTCTATATCTCTATATTATACAGCTGTATATGTTCCATCTATGACAGCTTATGATATCAGATACTCTATATCTCTATATTATACAGCTGTATATGTTCCATCTATGACAGCTTATGATATCAGATACTCTATATCTCTATATTATACAGCTGTATATGGTTCCATCTATGACAGCTTATGATATCAGATACTCTATATCTCTATATTATACAGCTGTATATGTTCCATCTATGACAGCTTATGATATCAGATACTCTATATCTCTATATTATACAGCTGTATATGTTCCATCTATGACAGCTTATGATATCAGATACTCTATATCTCTATATTATACAGCTGTATATGTTCCATCTATGACAGCTTATGATATCAGATACTCTATATCTCTATATTATACAGCTGTATATGTTCCATCTATGACAGCTTATGATATCAGATACTCTATATCTCTATATTATACAGCTGTATATGTTCCATCTATGACAGCTTATGATATCAGATACTCTATATCTCTATATTATACAGCTGTATATGTTCCATCTATGACAGCTTATGATATCAGATACTCTATATCTCTATATTATACAGCTGTATATGTTCCATCTATGACAGCTTATGATATCAGATACTCTATATCTCTATATTATACAGCTGTATATGTTCCATCTATGACAGCTTATGATATCAGATACTCTATATCTCTATATTATACAGCTGTATATGTTCCATCTATGACAGCTTATGATATCAGATACTCTATATCTCTATATTATACAGCTGTATATGTTCCATCTATGACAGCTTATGATATCAGATACTCTATATCTCTATATTATACAGCTGTATATGTTCCATCTATGACAGCTTATGATATCAGATACTCTATATCTCTATATTATACAGCTGTATATGTTCCATCTATGACAGCTTATGATATCAGATACTCTATATCTCTATATTATACAGCTGTATATGTTCCATCTATGACAGCTTATGATATCAGATACTCTATATCTCTATATTATACAGCTGTATATGTTCCATCTATGACAGCTTATGATATCAGATACTCTATATCTCTATATTATACAGCTGTATATGTTCCATCTATGACAGCTTATGATATCAGATACTCTATATCTCTATATTATACAGCTGTATATGTTCCATCTATGACAGCTTATGATATCAGATACTCTATATCTCTATATTATACAGCTGTATATGTTCCATCTATGACAGCTTATGATATCAGATACTCTATATCTCTATATTATACAGCTGTATATGTTCCATCTATGACAGCTTATGATATCAGATACTCTATATCTCTATATTATACAGCTGTATATGTTCCATCTATGACAGCTTATGATATCAGATACTCTATATCTCTATATTATACAGCTGTATATGTTCCATCTATGACAGCTTATGATATCAGATACTCTATATCTCTATATTATACAGCTGTATATGGTTCCATCTATGACAGCTTATGATATCAGATACTCTATATCTCTATATTATACAGCTGTATATGTTCCATCTATGACAGCTTATGATATCAGATACTCTATATCTCTATATTATACAGCTGTATATGTTCCATCTATGACAGCTTATGATATCAGATACTCTATATCTCTATATTATACAGCTGTATATGTTCCATCTATGACAGCTTATGATATCAGATACTATATATCTCTATATTATACAGCTGTATATGTTCCATCTATGACAGCTTATGATATCAGATACTATATATCTCTATATTATACAGCTGTATATGTTCCATCTATGACAGCTTATGATATCAGATACTATATATCTCTATATTATACAGCTGTATATGTTCCATCTATGACAGCTTATGATACCAGATACTATATATCTCTATATTATACAGCTGTATATGTTCCATCTATGACAGCTTATGATATCAGATACTCTATATCTCTATATTATACAGCTGTATATGGTTCCATCTATGACAGCTTATGATATCACATACTCTATATCTCTATATCATACAGCTGTATATGTTCCATCTATGACAGCTTATGATACCAGATACTCTATATCTCTATATTATACAGCTGTATATGTTCCATCTATGACAGCTTATGATATCAGATACTCTATATCTCTATATTATACAGCTGTATATGTTCCATCAATGACAGCTTATGATATCAGATAGATAACTCTACTATCTTTTTCTAGATTTTTTTATTGCACATAAGTCAGTGTTGGGCCATTGTTTTTTCACAGAACCAGGTCTGGTGTGCGTACACTGATGGTACCAGAGAGTAAAACTCTGCATGTAGCATTTTTCTATGTGATGCTATTTAACCGCATCATTACCGGGGTGTTTATCCCCCTTCTTTACTAGGCCAATTTTGTTGTTGTAGCAATGGGCTTATCTAACTGCAAATAGCTGATTCATTTCTGAGGCCTACATGTATTTGATATTATTTTTCACTAGACACCTTTGAGCCATTAGACGATGGATATAATATTTTTTTAAAAATATTTAACGAAAAACTATGAAGATTATCTACATTTTTCTATTCTTATATTCTTTTTTCAAAATATTCCAAAAGGTTTCAAAACAAAGCATTTCTGAAACCATTACCGTAAATTTGTGTTGACTTCAAAAGACTGGAGCGAATTTTAGATTTTGGCGTCCTATTTTTGTATTGCTGGTTCTATGACACCCTTCTGCCATAAGGTATTTATCTTGGGGAAAGTTGGACATTTTAAAGTTTTTTTTTTATAAATGAAAGAAATATGCGTGCGTTTGTATATTTTACACAGAAATAAAACCCTGTTATACAAATAATAGATAAAACGAATGCCTAAATTGAAAAAAAAAAAGTGTGCATGTTTGTATATTTTACACACAAATTCCACTATACTATTTCTAAAACTAAAGTGTATATAAATATAATAATTGAATTTATTTTTTTTATGAATGAGAAAAGGGCAATGTACATAGTCTGCTAAAATTAGTATATAGCTAGTGTATTGCTATTGCCATAACTTTTAAATTTTTTTATTTTCTGTATTCCTCTTTTTACTTACCGTATTTTTACCCCATAAGACGCTCTGGCCCATAAGACGCACCTAGGATTTTGAGGGGGACAATAAGAAAAAAATATTTTTCATGACACCTCAGATCAATCCACCAATCAGATTCTCAATGTTAATAAAACCACAATAAGACCCCCAATCAGACCTCAGCTTAGACCCCAATGTAAATGAGCCCCAATCAGACCTCAGATAAGATCCCCATGCCTCTCTTAAGGCCCCAGTAGCCCCATATATGCCCCAGTAGTCTCTTCAGCCGCCAGTAGCCCCATATATGCCTCAGTAGTCTCTTCAGCCACCAGTAGCCCCATATATGCCTCAGTAGTCTCTTCAGCCACCAGTAGCCCCATATATGCCTCAGTAGTCTCTTCAGCCGCCAGTAGCCCCATATATGCCTCAGCAGTCTCTCTTCAGCCGCCAGTAGCCCCATATATGCCTCAGTAGTCTCTTCAGCTCCAGTAGCCCCATATATGCCCCAGTAGTCTCTTCAGCCGCCAGTAGCCCCATATATGCCCCAGTAGTCTCTTCAGCCGCCAGTAGCCCCATATATGCCTCAGCAGTCTCTCTTCAGCCGCCAGTAGCCCCATATATGCCCCAGTAGTCTCTTCAGCCGCCAGTAGCCCCATATATGCCTCAGCAGTCTCTCTTCAGCCGCCAGTAGCCCCATATATGCCTCAGTAGTCTCTTCAGCCGCCAGTAGCCCCATATATGCCTCAGTAGTCTCTTCAGCCACCAGTAGCCCCATATATGCCTCAGTAGTCTCTTCAGCCACCAGTAGCCCCATATATGCCTCAGTAGTCTCTTCAGCCGCCAGTAGCCCCATATATGCCTCAGTAGTCTCTTCAGCCACCAGTAGCCCCATATATGCCTCAGTAGTCTCTTCAGCCGCCAGTAGCCCCATATATGCCTCAGCAGTCTCTCTTCAGCCGCCAGTAGCCCCATATATGCCTCAGCAGTCTCTCTTCAGCCGCCAGTAGCCCCATATATGCCTCAGTAGTCTCTTCAGCCCCCAGTAGCCTCATAATATGCCCCCAGTAGCTCCAGATATGCCCACAGTAGCCTCATATATGCCCCCAGCAGCCTCATGTTAAATAAAATAAAAAAAACACTCATCTTTCCTGCTCCGGATGCCGCACCACCGCTCCTCACCTCCCGCACTCGGTCTCCCACCTCTTCTGTCTGCTGTGTGGGCGCACACAGTGTGAGGTCAAATCGCAACCTCACACGCTCGCAGCCATCACAGCGGAGCGCCGAGGACCAGGAAGCGCTGGGTACACACTGCTTCCCGGTCCTCCCGTACTAATAAAGCGCTTCATTCATTAATATTCGTCCCATAAGACGCAGGGGCATTTTTCCCCCAGGGGGGAAAATGTGTCTTATGGGGCGAAAAATACGGTATATATTTTTAGTAATTATTTTTTACTTTATTTTTATTTTTTTTAACTCAATTAACCCCTTCCTGCCACAGTCAGGCCAGAAAGGGGTTAATTCACAACCTACAGGCTCACAGTTCATTTTACAGCAAGAAGGGGGTCACTCTTACATCAATAAAAAAGCTCCTGCCAGATTTTATTTTTTACACTGTGATGGATCCTTGTAGCAAGGATCCATCGCAGCCACACCACTCCTGCTGGTCTGAGCACATCTTCATGTGACCACAGCTGTCTCATGCAGTGTGGTCACAGTGATCTGCAGCGGCAGATGCATAGGTCATCAGTAGATATCAGCGAATCGAAGCTGACGAAGTGGAATTTGTTTAGAATTTCAGGAAAAATTCGATTTGTAACTAATGCGAAATCCCTCGTGCTTTGTGGTAACGAATCGTAATTTTTCCTAACATGGTGGCTAAAATGGCGGCTTCACGTGTGAGGACATGGGGCAAGGAACTCTGGGAAGGCGGAATGACCCATAATGCCATGCATGCAGCCAATCAGCAGCCAGCCCTGTGAATCATTTCACAGTCAGGGAGATAACGTGTGCAGATGCTAGGGAGAGTCATAGGAAAATCCTCATTTTGAAGGATAGTGAAAGGAATCATTTCACAGGCAGTGAGAGACGTGTGCAGATGCTAGGAAGAGTCATAGGAAAATCCTCATTGTGATAAACAGCAATTTACAAGTGAAGGGAAAGGATAGTGAGAGGAATCATTTCACAGGCAGGGAGAGACGTGTGCAGATGCTAGGGAGAGTCATAGGAAAATCCTCAAAAGCGACTTACAAGTGTAGGAAAACATTACTTGGGTCCAGATAGTCTCATAATACAGCTCTGTCATTCCAGCAATTAGTTATTGGGGTGCAAGTGCTCGTTGAAAAGCCTTTAATGCCTTTTATCTGTGGAAAAAGAGAAATATATACGCAAGTCACTTTTGTTGTTATTTACGCTAAAATCAATTGCAGTCATTTCTGGTGAAAGAGTATAGGGCGGTATTTCAGTAATAGACGAAAAATGTTAACACACTGCACGTTTGCAGTAATTTCTGGTGAAAGAGTTTAGGGCGGTATTTCAGTAATACACAAAACATTTAAACTCACTGCATGGTTGCATTCTGTTGAAAGCGTATAGGGGCCTATTACAGTAAAAAAAGAAAAATATATATACGCACTGCACTGTTGCAGTGATTTCTGTTGAAAGCGTATAGGGGCGTATTTCAGTCAAAAAATTAAAAATATTTATACGCACTGCCATGTTGCAGTTATTTCTGGTGAAAGCTTATAGGGTCGTATTTCAGTACTACAAGAAAAATATATACGCACTTCACTCTTTAATTGTTTTTTGGTTAAAGCATATAGTACCCTTTTTCCGTCCAGCAAGAAATATATATTCTCAGGTCACTTCTGCAGTTATTTCTGGTGAAAGGGTATAGGGGCGTATTACAGTAAAAGAAGAAAAATAAATATACGCACTGTACTGTTGCAGTGATTTCTGTTGAAAGCGTATAGGGGCGTATTTCAGTCAAAAATGAAAAATATACACGCACTGTAGCAGTTGTTTCTGTTGAAAACGTATACGGGTGTATTTCAGTACTTCAAGAAATATATACCGTATATACTCGAGTATAGGCCGAGTTTTTCAGCACAAAATTTGTGCCGAAAAACACGAATTCGGCTTATACTCGAGTCATACACGTAAAAAGGAGAGCGGAGTGGGAGGAGGAGCGGGAGGAGGAGCTGGGGGTGGGCATTTGCGGCGGGGCCGGTGCGCTCACTGCTGACTGACTGATGTCACGTGCCTGCCCGGCCTGCTTTATGAATGAAGCAGGCGGCGCAGGCACGTGACGTCAGTCACGCTGCGCTCGCCCGCCCGGCCTGCCCCCCCCCCCAGTCACTCGAGTCACTCGAGTCACTACTTTTCCCAGTTTTTTAGGGTAAAATTAGGGGGGTCGGCTTATACTCGGGTCGGCTTATACTCAAGTATATACGGTATACGCACTTCACTCTTAAATTTTTTTCTGGTCAAAACATTTAGTGGCCAATTTCAGTGCAACAAGAAATATATATTCTCAGTGCACTGCTGCAGTGATTTCTGTTGAAAGGGTACAGGGGATTATTTCAGTACTTCAAGAAATATATATACGCAGTTCACTCTTTCATTTTTTTCTGGTCAACGCATATAGGGTCGTATTTTAGTACAACAAGAAAACTATATTCTCAGTGCATTTCCGCAGTTAATTGTGGTGAAAGCGTTTAGTGGCCTATTTCTGTACAAAAAGAAAAGCATATTCGTTGCTTTTAGGGGTGTTTTAATTTCAGTTTAATTTGTTTAGTTCAGTTACAAGTATCTCAGGCAGAGAAGTGCCAGGCCATGCACAGAGGAGTGGCAGATGTCTGAATGTTTCTGGTGCAAGCAAAGGTCGCAGCAGATAAAGGGGTCATGGCAGCAGTAGTCGCAGCGAGAGGCCTGAGCTCCCGATGTCATCTACCGGTTGTGTTTTGACCAGCAACCCAGCGGTTCTTGATTGGTTAACTCGGTCATACACGTCATCCCAAGTGACATCAGACACCCTCAGCCAACAGTCGGTGGGTTCGTCAGACACAACCCTTAGTTGGCATGGCCCGGGAGCAGGCCCTGTGCCCTCACCTGTCTTTAACCTGCCTCGGCAAGAAGTAATAAATGCAGTGGGCTCAGTTTCACTTCAGCGAGGAAGAGCTACTAAAGGACAGTCAGCAGCTACTGCCCAGCCAAGATGCGGAGGAGACATCCGCCGCTTCCTCCGCTTGACGGGCAAGTAGTGATGAGGAGAGTGGCAGCGAAGCTTATATTGCGGGTGGTCAGGCTCCTGACCCAGAGGCCGTTGAGGAGGGCATCAGTGATGTGCAGACACTACTCAATGATGATGAAGCCGATCACACTTGGGAGCCGGGTGAAGGCTTCGTCATCATCAGGAGAAGAGGGAGGCAGCCACTGACAGGCAGCGGCTGAGCAAGCAAGTCACTAGCGTGGCCGGGAGTCAGCAGGGAGGCAGCAGTGGGAGGTCGGGAGCCAAATGGGCAAGTGGTAGACCACCCGCTTTGCAGCAGCCTACCTGCCTGGAAAATAGTGGTGCACGGGTTCACGGAAGCAGGGGCGTTAGCCGTCAGCCAGTGAGTAGTGTTGGGGGAAAAATAAGGTATTCGGCGGTGTGGCAGTTTTTTGTGAAACGGTCAGGAGGAGGTCAACATGGCCATATGTAGAAAAAGCTAGGGAGAAAAGGGTCAGCCCTAGCAATCCCTAAAAGCTTTCCCTAAACTGCTGTGCCCATGTACATACCCTAATGATGGTTATGCACATGCCCTCGTGCCTAAGACTACACACCCTGGGCAAACCCTAAGCAGTAGGGGAAAGGGAATAGGCAACCTGCTTCTTCAAACCCTGAGCAAGCATTTCCCTAGAGACCTAGATAAGAGACACAATATGAAATAACGAAAGGACTTATCTAGAGCAGAGCTGGAGCAGACGATCCACCACACATCCAGAGCTCACAGGAAAGAACTATAACCCGCACAGGCCACTGGGAAAAGGAGGGATAAATAGCCTCACTAACAATCAAACACCGTACACCTGAGGGAAGGTGGATCCAGCTCAAACCAAAACCAAAACAAACAGAGAAGTCAGACATGTGCAGCCAGTCTGACAGACCTCCTCACATTAACAGGGCAGGGCGTGACACCAGGGGGGGGGGCCCTCTGTGCTCACATTCCACTACCATGGCTGCTGGGGAGGGTTGGGGTGGCAGGAGCAGTACCAGCTCCATCAGCAGCAGCCTGAGTCTACAGTTGCTAATGAGTAGCTTTCTTCACCCGTATAGTGTAGAAACTACTCACCAGAAGCAGCAGCAGGTAGACCTGGAGCAGGACCTGAACCAGTAGGTGGTGGCATACTTGGACTGCACCCTGCCAGCCCACATTGAAGATCCGCTGGACTACTGGGTAGCCAAACTGGATTTGTGGCCACAACTAGCAGAGTTTGCCCTGGAAAAGCTGTCCTGCCTAGGCAGTAGTGTGGCATCAGAGCGGGTGTTTAGTGCGACGGGGGCCATAGTTACACCATGAACAACTCGCCTGTCCACAAAAAATTGGAAGAGACTGACATTTGTCAAGATGAATCAGGCGTGGATCAGCCAGGATTTCCAACCACCAATTCCTGATGTGTCAGACTAGGTCATCCATGGTGGCACACCAACACTTTGATACAAGAGATCGGTTTCTTCAGACTACCAGCCTCAGCTACTACTTTAATGCTGAAACCCGCCTGATGCCACACATCTGATGCCAAGTGCTCCTAATTTCACACACCGTCAGTGGTTACTGGTATTGCCACGATCAGCCTACTATAGCAGCAGTCCTTCTGAGAGATCAAGTGTCAAATAAATGATGATGTCAGCCAGGCCAAAAAGCAAAATGGTGGCCCAGTCATGAAGTGGGGAGGGTGGGAACAGCATGAGAAGTCCACAGAGTGGACCTATGTCATAGTGGTGAGGTAAAAGCAGCATGAGGAGACCAAAGAGTGGCCCAATGACAGGGTCTGGAGGTGGAAAAAGTATGAGGAGGCCACTAAGTGGCACAATGACAGAGTCTGCAGGTGGCGGCAGCATGAGGAGACCACATTGCGGCACAATGACAGAGTGTGGGGTGGCAGCAGCATGAGTAGGCTAAAGAATGGAACAATGACCGAGTCTGGAAGTGGCAGCAGCATGAGGAGACCACAGAGCTACACAATAACAGAGTCTGGAGGTGTCAGCATCATGAGGAGACCACAAAGTGGCACAATGACAGAGTTTGGAGGTGGCAGCAGCACGAGGAGACCACGGAGTGGCACAATGACAGAGTGTGGAGGTGGCAGCAGCATGAGTAGGCCACAGAGTTGCACAATGACAGAGTGTAGAGGTGGCAGCAGCATGAGTAGGTCAGAGAGTGGGACAATGACCGAGTCTGGAGGTGGCAGCAGCATGAGCAGACAACAGAGCGGCACAATGACAGAGTCTAGAGGTGGCAGCAGCATAAAGATACCACAGAGCGGCACAATGACTTAGTCTGGAGGTGGCAGCAGCATGAGGCGACCAAAGAGCGGAACATTGAGGGAGTCTGGATGTGGGAGCAGCATGAGGAGACCACAGAGCGGCACAATGACAGAGTGTGGCGGTGGTAGCAGCATCAGTAGGCTAGAGAGTGGCACAATAACAGAGTGTGGAGGTGGCAGCAGCATCAGTAGGCCACAGAGTTGCACAATGACTGAGTCTGGAGGTGGCAGCAGCATGAGGAGACCACAGAGCGGCACAGTGACAGAGTCTGGAGGTGGCAGAAGCATGAGTAGGCCACAGAGGGGCACAATGACAGAGTGTCAAGGTGGCAGCAGCATGATTAGGCCAGAGAGTGGGACAATTACAGAGTCAGGAGGTGGCAGCCACATGAGGAGACCATACAGCGGCACAAAGACAAAGTATAGAGGTGGCAGCAGCATGAGGAGACCACAGGGAGGCACAATAACAAAGTCTAAAGGTGGCAGCAGCATGTTGAGACCACAGAGCAGCACAATGACAGAGTGTGGAGTTTGCAGCAGCATGAGGAGACCACAGTGCGGAATAATGACAGAGTTTTGAGGTGGCAGCAGCATGTTGAGACCACAGAGCAGTACAATGACAGAGTCTGGAGGTGGCATCAGCATAAGTATGCCACAGAGTGGCAGAATGACCGAGTCTGGAGGTGGCAGCAGCATGAGGAGACCACAGTGTGGCACAAGGACAGAGTCTGCAGGTGGCAGCAGCAGAAGGAGACCACGGAGGGGCACTGTGACCGAGGCTAGAGGTGGTAGCAGCATGAGGATACCACGGAGCGGCACAATGACAGAGTCTTGAGGTGGCAGCAGCATGAGGAGACCAAAGAGCGGCACGCTGACCGAGTTTGGAGATGGCAGCACCATGAAGAGACCACAGAGCAGCACAATGACAGAGTCTTGAGGTGGCAGCAGCTTGAGGAGACCAAAGAGCGGCACACTGACCAAGTTTGGAGGTGGCAGCAGCATGTTGAGACCACAGAGCCACACTATGACCGAGTCTGTAGATGGCAGCAGCATGAGGAGACCACAGTGCGGCACAATGACAGAGACTGCAAATGGCAGCAGCAGGAGGAGACCACAGAGCGGCACAATGACCAAGTCTAGAGGTGGCAGCAGCATGAGGATACCAAGGAGCGGCACAATGACAGAGTCTGGAGGTGGCAGCAGCATTAGGAGACCACGGAGAGGCACAATGACCGAGTCTGGAGTTTGCAGCAGCATGAGTAGGCCACAGAGTGACACAAAGACAGAGTATAGAGGTGGCAGCAGCATAAGTAGGCCACAGAGTCTGGAGGTGGCAGCAGCATGAGGAGACCACAGAGCGGCACAATTACCGAGTCTGGAGATGGCAGCAGTGTGAGGAGACCACAGAGTGGCACAATTACAGAGTCTGGAGGTGGAAGCAGCATGAGGAGACCACAGTGCGAATCAATGACAGAGTCTGGAGGTGGCAGCAGCATGAGTAGGCCACAGATTGGCACAATAACAGAGTCTAGACGTGGCAGCAGCATGAGGAGACCACAGAGCGGCACAGTGACCGAGTCTGGAGGTGGCAGCAGCGTGAGGAGACCACAGAGTGGCACAATTACAGGGTCTGGAGGTGGCAGCAGCATGAGGAGACCACAGAGCGGCACAATGACAGAGTCTGGAGGTGGCAGCAGCATGAGTAGGCTACAGAGTGGCACAATGACAGAGTGTGGAGGTGGCAGTAGCATGAGTAGGCCACAGAGGGGCACAATGACAGAGTGTGGAGGTGGCAGTAGCATGAGTAGGCCACAGAGGGGCACAATGACAGAGTGTCAAGGTGGCAGCAGCATGATTAGGCCAGAGAGTGGGACAATTACAGAGTCAGGAGGTGGCAGCAGCATGAGGAGACCATACAGCGGCACAAAGACAAGGTATAGAGGTGGCAGCAGCATGAGGAGACCACAGGAAGGCACAGTAACAAAGTCTAGAGGTGGCAGCAGCATGTTGAGACCACAGAGCAGCGCAATGACAGAGTCTGGAGTTTGCAGCAGCATGAGGAAACCACAGTGCGGAATAATGACAGAGTTTTGAGGTGGCAGCAGCATGTTGAGACCACAGAGCAGTACAATGACAGAGTCTGGAGGTGGCATCAGCATGAGTATGCCACAGAGTGGCAGAATGACCGAGTCTGGAGGTGGCAGCAGCATGAGGAGACCACAGTGCAGCACAATGACAGAGTCTGCAGGTGGCAGCAGCAGAAGGAGACCACGGAGGGGCAAAATGACCGAGGCTAGAGGTGGTAGCAGCATGAGGATACCACGGAGTGGCACAATGACAGAGTCTTGAGGTGGCAGCAGCATGAGGAGACCAAAGAGCGGCACACTGACCGAGTTTGGAGATGGCAGCAGCATGAAGAGACCACAGAGCAGCACAATGACAGAGTCTGTAGATTGCAGCAGCATGAGGAGACCATAGAGCGGCACAATGACCGAGTCTGGAGTTTGCAGCAGCATGAGTAGGCCACAGAGTCTGGAGGTGGCAGCAGCATGAGTAGACCACAGAGCGGCACAGTGAAAGAGTCTGGAGGTGGCAGCAGCATGAGGAGACCACAGAGCGGCACAATTACCGAGTCTGGAGATGGCAGCAGTGTGAGGAGACCACAGAGTGGCACAATTACAGAGTCTCGAGGTGGAAGCGGCATGAGGAGACCACAGTGCGAATCAATGACAGAGTCTGGAGGTGGCAGCAGCATGAATAGGCCACAGATTGGCACAATTACAGAGTCTAGACGTGGCACAGCATGAGGAGACCACAGAGAGGCACAATGACAGAGTCTAGAGGTGGCAGTAGCATAAGTAGGCCACAGAGGGGCACAATGACAAGGTCTAATGGTGGCAGCAGCATGTTCATACCACAGAGCATCACAATGACAGAGTCTGGAGGTGGCAGCAGCATGAGGAGACCACAGAGCGGAATAATGACAGAGTTTGGAGGTGGCAGCAGCATGCTGAGACCACAGAGCGGTACAATAAGAGAGTCTGGAGGTGGCAGCAAAATGAGTATGCCACAGAGTGGCACAATGACCGAGTCTGGGGGTGGCAGCAACATGAGGAGACCACAGTGCGGCACAATGACTGAGTCTGCAGGTTTCAGCAGCATGAGTAGGCCACAGAGCGGCAAAATGACAGAGTCTGGAGGTGGCAGCAGCATGAGGAGACATCAGAGCGGCACAATTACAGAGTCTGGAGGTGGCAACAGCATGAGGAGACTACAGTGCGGATCAATGACAGAGTCTGGAGAAGGTAGCAGCATAAATAGGCCACAGAGCGGCACAATGACAGAGTCTGGAGGTGGCAGCAGCATGAGGAGACCACAGAGCGGTACAATGACAGAGTTTGGAGGTGGCAGCAGCATGAGGAGACCACAGTGTGGCACAATGACAGTCTGCAGGTGGCAGCAGCAGGAGGAAACCACAGAGCAGCACTATGGCAGAGTCTAGAGGTTGCAGCAGCATGAGTAGGCCACAGAGTGGCACAATGACAGAGTCTGGAGGTGGCAGTTGCATGAGTAGGCCACAGAGGGGCACAATGACAGAGTGTCAAGGTGGCAGCAGCATGATTAGGCCAGAGAGTGGGACAATTCCAGAGTCAGGAGGTGGCAGCAGCATGAGGAGACCATACAGCGGCACAAAGACAAGGTCTAGAGGTGGCAGCAGCATGAGGAGACCATAGGGAGGCACAATAACAAAGTCTAGTGGTGGCAGCAGCATGAGGAGACCAAAGTGCGGAATAGTGACAGAGTTTTGAGGTGGCAGCAGCATGTAGAGACCACAGAGCAGTACAATGACAGAGTCTGGAGGTGGCATCAGCATGAGTATGCCACAGAGTGGCACAATGACCAAGTCAGGAGGTGGCAGCAGCATGAGGAGACCATACAGCGGCACAAAGATAAGGTCTAGAGGTGCTAGCAGCATGTTGAGACCAAAGAGCAGTACAAGGACAGAGTCTGGAGTTTGCAGCAGCATGAGGAGACCAAAGTGCGGAATAGTGACAGAGTTTTGAGGTGGCAGCAGCATGTTGAGACCACAGAGCAGTACAATGACAGAGTCTGCAGGTGGCATCAGCATGAGTATGCCACGGAGTGGCACAATGACCGAGTCTGGAGGTGGAAGCAGCATGAGGAGACCACAGTGCGGCACAATGCCAGAGTCTGCAGGTGGTAGCAGCAGAAGGAGACCACGGAGGGGCACAATGACCGAGACTAGAGGTGGCAGCAGCATGAGGATACCACGGAGCGGCACAATGACAGAGTCTGGAGTTTGAAGCAGCATGAGAAGACCAAAGTGCGGAATAGTGACAGAGTTTTGAGGTGGCAGCAGCATGTTGAGACCACAGAGCAGTACAATGAAAAAGTCTGGAGGTGGCATCAGCATGAGTATGCCACAGAGTGGCACAATGACCGAGTCAGGAGGTGGCAGCAGCATGAGGAGACCATACAGCGGCACAAAGATAAGGTCTAGAGGTGGCAGCAGCATAAGAAGACCACAGTGCGGAATAATGACAGAGTTTTGAGGTGGCAGCAGCATGTTGAGACCACAGAGCAGTACAATGAAAGAGTCTGGAGGTGGCATCAGCATGAGTATGCCACAGAGTGGCACAATGACTGAGTCAGGAGGTGGCAGCAGCATGAGGAGACCATACAGCGGCACAAAGATAAGGTCTAGAGGTGGCAGCAGCATGAGGAGACCACAGAGAGGCACAATACCAAAGTCTAGCGGTGGCAGCAGCATGATGAGACCACAGAGCAGCACAATGACAGAGTCTGGAGTTTGCAGCAGCATGAGGAGACCACAGTGCGGAATAATGACAGAGTTTTGAGGTGGCAGCAGCATGTTGAGACCACAGAGCAGTACAATGAAAGAGTCTGGAGGTGGCATCAGCATGAGTATGCCACAGAGTGGCACAATGACCGAGTCAGGAGGTGGCAGCAGCATGAGGAGACCATACAGCGGCACAAAGATAAGGTCTAGAGGTGGCAGCAGCATGTTGAGACCAAAGAGCAGCACAAGGACAGAGTCTGGAGTTTGCAGCAGCATGAGGAGACCAAAGTGCGGAATAGTGACAGAGTTTTGAGGTGGCAGCAGCATGTTGAGACCACAGAGCAGTACAATGAAAAAGTCTGGAGGTGGCATCAGCATGAGTATGCCACGGAGTGGCACAATGACAGAGTCTGGAGGTGGCCTCAGCATGAGTATGCCACAGTGCGGCACAATGCCAGAGTCTGCAGGTGGTAGCAGCAGAAGGAGACCACGGAGAGGCACAATGACCGAGGCTAGAGGTGGCAGCAGCATGAGGATACCATGGAGCGGCACAATGACAGAGTCTTGAGGTGGCAGCAGCATGAGGAGACCACAGTGCGGAATAATGACAGAGTTTGGAAGTGGCAGCAGCATGTTGAAACCACAGAGCGGTACAATGACCGAGTCTGGAGGTGGCAGCAGTATGAGGAGACCACAGTGTGGCACAATGACAGTCTGCAGGTGGCAGCAGCAGGAGGAGACCACAGAGCAGCACTATGGCAGAGTCTGGAGGTTGCAGCAGCATGAGTAGGCCCCAGAGTGGCACAATGACAGAGTCTGGAGTTGTCAGTAGCATGAGTAAGCCACAGAGTGGCACAATGACAGAGTGTTGAGGTTGCAGCAGCATGAGGAGACCATAGAGCGGCACAATGAGAAGGTCTAGAGGTGGCAGCAGCATGTTGAGACCACAAAGCAGCACAATAACAGAGTCTGGAGGTGGAAGCAGCATGAGGATAACACAGAGCAGCAAAATGACAGAGTCTTGAGGTGGCAGCAGCATGAGGAGACCAAAAAGCGGCACACTGACCGAGTTTGAAGGTGGCAGCAGCATGTTGAGACCACAGAGCCGCACAATGACCGAGTCTGTAGGTGGCAGCAGCATGAGGAGACCACAGTGCGGCACAATGACAAAGTCTGCAAATGGCAGCCGCATAAGGAGACCACAGAGCGGATCAATGACAGAGTCTGGAGAAGGTAGCAGCATAAGTAGGCCACAGATTGGCACAATAACAGAGTCTGGCGGTGGCAGCAGCATGAGGAGACCACAGTGCGGAATAATGACAGAGTCTGCAGGTGGCAGCAGCAGGAGGAGACCACAGAGCAGCACTATGGCAGAGTCTGGAGATGGCAGCAGCATGAGTGTGCAGCAGAATGGCACAATGACCGAGTCTGGAGGTGGAAGCAGCATGAGGATAACACAGAGCGGCAAAATGACAGAGTCTTGAGGTGGCAGCAGCATGAGGAGACTAAAAAGCGGCACACTGACCGAGTTTGAAGGTGGCAGCAGCATGTTGAGACCACAGAGCCGCACAATGACTCGAGTCTGTAGGTGGCAGCAGCATGAGGAGACCACAGTGCGGCACAATGACAAAGTCTGCAAATGGCAGCCGCATAAGGAGACCACAAAGCGGATCAATGACAGAGTCTGGAGAAGGTAGCAGCATAAGTAGGCCACAGATTGGCACAATAACAGAGTCTGGCGGTGGCAGCAGCATGAGGAGACCACAGTGCGGAATAATGACAGAGTCTGCAGGTGGCAGCAGCAGGAGGAGACCACAGAGCAGCACTATGGCAGAGTCTGGAGATGGCAGCAGCATGAGTGTGCAGCAGAATGGCACAATGACCGAGTCTGGAGGTAGAAGCAGCATGAGGATAACACAGAGCGGCAAAATGACCGAGTCTGGAGGTGGCAGTAGCATGAGTAGGCCACAGAGGGGCACAATGACAGAGTGTCAAGGTGGCAGCAGCATGAGGAGACCACACAGCGGCAAAATGACAATGTCTTGACGTGGCAGCAGCATGAGGAGACCACAGAGAGGCACAATGACAGAGTCTGGAGGTGACAGTAGCATGAGTAGGCCACAGAGGGGCACAATGACAAGGTCTAATGGTGGCAGCAGCATGTTCATACCGCAGAGCACCACAATGACAGAGTCTGGAAGTCTGGAGGTGGCAGCAGCATGAGGAGACCACAGAGCGGAATAATGACAGAGTTTTGAGGTGGCAGCAGCATGCTGAGACCACAGAGCGGTACAATGACAGAGTCTGGAGGTGGCAGCAAAATGAGTATGCCACAGAGTGGCACAATGACCGAGTCTGGGGGTGGCAGCAACATGAGGAGACCACAGTGCGGCACAATGACTGAGTCTGCAGGTTTCAGCAGCATGAGTAGGCCACAGAGCGGCACAATGACACAGTATGGAGGTGGCAGCAGCATGAGGAGACATCAGAGCGGCACAATTACAGAGTCTGGAGGTGGCAGCAGCATGAGGAGACCACAGTGCGGATCAATGACAGAGTCTGGAGAAGGTAGCAGCATAAATAGGCCACAGAGCGGCACAATGACAGAGTCTGGAGGTGGCAGCAGCATGAGGAGACCATACAGCGGCACAAAGACAAGGTCTAGAGGTGGCAGCAGCATGAGGAGACCACAGGGAGGCACAATAACAAAGTCTAGAGTTTGCAGCAGCATGAGGAGACCAAAGTGCGGAATAGTGACAGAGTTTTGAGGTGGCAGCAGAATGTAGAGACCACAGAGCAGTACAATGACAGAGTCTTGAGGTGGCATCAGCATGAGTATGCCACGGAGTGGCACAATGACCGAGTCTGGAGGTGGCAGCAGCATGAGGAGACCACAGTGTGGCACAATGCCAGAGTCTGCAGGTGGTAGCAGCATAAGGAGACCACGGAGGGGCACAATGACCGAGACTAGAGGTGGCAGCAGCATGAGGATACCATGGAGCTGCACAATGACAGAGTCTGGAGTTTGAAGCAGCATGAGAAGACCAAAGTGCGGAATAGTGACAGAGTTTTGAGGTGGCAGCAGCATGTTGAGACCACAGAGCAGTACAATGAAAAAGTCTGGAGGTGGCATCAGCATGAGTATGCCACAGAGTGGCACAATGACCGAGTCAGGAGGTGGCAGCAGCATGAGGAGACCATACAGCGGCACAAAGATAAGGTCTAGAGGTGGCAGCAGCATGAGAAGACCACAGTGCGGAATAATGACAGAGTTTTGAGGTGGCAGCAGCATGTTGAGACCACAGAGCAGTACAATGAAAGAGTCTGGAGGTGGCATCAGCATGAGTATGCCACAGAGTGGCACAATGACTGAGTCAGGAGGTGGCAGCAGCATGAGGAGACCATACAGCGGCACAAAGATAAGGTCTAGAGGTGGCAGCAGCATGAGGAGACCACAGAGAGGCACAATGACAGAGTCTGGAGGTGACAGTAGCATGAGTAGGCCACAGAGGGGCACAATGACAAGGTCTAATGGTGGCAGCAGCATGTTCATACCACAGAGCACCACAATGACAGAGTCTGGAAGTCTGGAGGTGGCAGCAGCATGAGGAGACCACAGAGCGGAATAATGACAGAGTTTTGAGGTGGCAGCAGCATGCTGAGACCACAGAGCGGTACAATGACAGAGTCTGGAGGTGGCAGCAAAATGAGTATGCCACAGAGTGGCACAATGACCGAGTCTGGGGGTGGCAGCAACATGAGGAGACCACAGTGCGGCACAATGACTGAGTCTGCAGGTTTCAGCAGCATGAGTAGGCCACAGAGCGGCACAATGACACAGTATGGAGGTGGCAGCAGCATGAGGAGACATCAGAGCGGCACAATTACAGAGTCTGGAGGTGGCAGCAGCATGAGGAGACCACAGTGCGGATCAATGACAGAGTCTGGAGAAGGTAGCAGCATAAATAGGCCACAGAGCGGCACAATGACAGAGTCTGGAGGTGGCAGCAGCATGAGGAGACCATACAGCGGCACAAAGACAAGGTCTAGAGGTGGCAGCAGCATGAGGAGACCACAGGAGGCACAATAACAAAGTCTAGAGTTTGCAGCAGCATGAGGAGACCAAAGTGCGGAATAGTGACAGAGTTTTGAGGTGGCAGCAGAATGTAGAGACCACAGAGCAGTACAATGACAGAGTCTTGAGGTGGCATCAGCATGAGTATGCCACGGAGTGGCACAATGACCGAGTCTGGAGGTGGCAGCAGCATGAGGAGACCACAGTGTGGCACAATGCCAGAGTCTGCAGGTGGTAGCAGCATAAGGAGACCACGGAGGGGCACAATGACCGAGACTAGAGGTGGCAGCAGCATGAGGATACCATGGAGCTGCACAATGACAGAGTCTGGAGTTTGAAGCAGCATGAGAAGACCAAAGTGCGGAATAGTGACAGAGTTTTGAGGTGGCAGCAGCATGTTGAGACCACAGAGCAGTACAATGAAAAAGTCTGGAGGTGGCATCAGCATGAGTATGCCACAGAGTGGCACAATGACCGAGTCAGGAGGTGGCAGCAGCATGAGGAGACCATACAGCGGCACAAAGATAAGGTCTAGAGGTGGCAGCAGCATGAGAAGACCACAGTGCGGAATAATGACAGAGTTTTGAGGTGGCAGCAGCATGTTGAGACCACAGAGCAGTACAATGAAAGAGTCTGGAGGTGGCATCAGCATGAGTATGCCACAGAGTGGCACAATGACAGAGTCTGGAGGTGGCAGCAGCATGAGGAGACCATACAGCGGCACAAAGATAAGGTCTAGAGGTGGCAGCAGCATGTTGAGACCAAAGAGCAGCACAAGGACAGAGTCTGGAGTTTGCAGCAGCATGAGGAGACCAAAGTGCGGAATAGTGACAGAGTTTTGAGGTGGCAGCAGCATGTTGAGACCACAGAGCGGTACAATGACCGAGTCTGGAGGTGGCAGCAGTATGAGGAGACCACAGTGTGGCACAATGAGAGTCTGCAGGTGGAAGCAGCAGGAGGAGACCACAGAGCAGCACTATGGCAGAGTCTGGAGGTTGCAGCAGCATGAGTAGGCCCCAGAGTGGCACAATGACAGAGTCTGGAGTTGTCAGTAACATAGTAACATAGTAACATAGTATATAATGCCGAAAAAAGACATTTGTCCATCCAGTTCGACCTGTTTCCTGCAAGTTGATCCAGAGGAAGGCATAAAACCCCTGTGAGGTAGAGCCAATTTTCCCCACTTAAGGGGAAAAAATTCCTTCCCGACTCCAATCAGGCAGTCAGAATAACTCCCTGGATCAACGACCCATCTTTAGTAGTTATAGCCTGAAATATTATTACGCTCCAGAAATACATCCAGGCCCCTCTTGAATTCCTTTATTGTACTCACCATCACCACCTCCTCAGGCAGAGAGTTCCATAGTCTTACTGCTCTTACCGTGAAGAACCCTTTTCTATGTTTGTGTACAAACCTTCTTTCCTCCAGACGCAGAGGATGTCCCCTCGTCACAGTCACAGTCCTGGGGATAAATAGATGATGGGAGAGATCTTTGTACTGACCCCTGATATATTTATACATAGTTATTAGATCTCCCCTCAGTCGTCTTTTTTCTAGAGTGAATAACCCTAATTTTGATAACCTTTCGGGGTACTGTAGTTGCCCCATTCCAGTTATTACTTTAGTTGCCCTCCTCTGAACCCTCTCCAGCTCTGCTATGTCTGCCTTGTTCACGGGAGCCCAGAACTGTACACAGTCCTCCATGTGTGGTCTGACCAGTGATGTGTAAAGTGGTAGGACTATGTTCTCATCACGGTCATCTGTGCCCCTTCTGATGCAACCCATTATCTTATTAGCCTTGGCAGCAGCTGCCTGACACTGGTTTTTACAGCTTAGTTTGTTATTTAATAAAATTCCTAGATCCTTTTCCATGTCAGTGTTACTGAGTGTTTTACCATTTAGTATGTACGGGTGACTTGCATTATTCCTTCCCATGTGCATAACTTTACATTTGTCAGTGTTAAACCTCATCTGCCATTTCTCTGCCCAAGCCCCCAATCTATCCAGATCCCTCTGTAGCAGAAAACAGTCCTCTTTAGTGTTAATTACTTTACACAGTTTAGTGTCATCTGCAAAAATTGATATATTACTGTGCAAGCCTTCTACAAGATCATTAATAAATATATTGAAGAGAATAGGGCCCAATACTGAACCCTGAGGTACCCCACTAGTGACCGTGACCCAATCTGAGTGTGTACCGTTAATAACCACCCTCTGTTTTCTATTACTGAGCCAGTTACTTACCCACATACAGATATTTTCTCCTAGTCCAAGTGTTCTCATTTTATATACTAACCTTTTATGAGGTACAGTGTCAAATGCTTTGGAGAAGTCCAGATATACGACATCCATTGATTCGCCGCTGTCAAGTCTAGAACTTACCTCCTCATAGAAACTGATTAAATTAGTTTGACATGACCGATCCCTCATGAAGCCATGCTGATATGGTGTAATTTGCTTATTTTCATTGAGATACTCCAAGATAGCATCTCTTACAAAACCTTCAAACAGTTTACCCACAACAGATGTTAAACTTACCGGCCTATAATTTCCAGGCTCTGTTTTTGGACCCTTTTGAATATTGGCACCACATTTGCTATACGCCAGTCTGGTGGAACATTCCCTGTCAGTATGGAGTCCGTGAATATCAAAAATAAGGGTCTGGCTAGGACATCACTTAATTCCCTTAGGATACGGGGTGTATGCCATCCGGTCCTGGCGATTTGTCTATTTTAATCTTTTAAGTCGCTGCTGTACTTCTTCCTGGGTCAGACAGGGCACTTTTAAAGGGGAATTTACTTTTACATTTTGCATTTCATCTGACAGTTTATTTTCCTCAGTGAAAACAGTGGTGAAGAAAATATTTAATAGCTTGGCTTTATCCTCATCGCTTTCTGCAACTCCCCCTCATTGCTATGTAGAGGGCCGACTCCTTCAGGTTTATATTTTTTACCATTTATATAATTGAAAAACATTTTAGGGTTAGTTTTGCTCTCTTTGGCAATTAATCTCTCGGTCTCTAGTTTGGCAGTTTTTATTAGTTTTTACATATTCTATTTTTTTCCTTATAGTTTATCAGTGCTTCCTGGCTCCCCTCCTGTTTTAGTGATTTATATGCTTTCTTTTTGTCATTTATTGCTTTTTTACGGTTCTATTTATCCACATTGGTTTCTTCTTATTTCTTAGCCTTTTATTTCTATAAGGTATGCATCGATCACAATTTGATGTTACAATGCTTTTAAAAATCTCCCATTTTGTGGTTGTATTTTTATTTTTGAGGACTATGTCCCAGTTAATTGGGCCTATGGCCTCTCTTAGTTGGCTAAATTTTGCTTTTTTGAAGTCCGGTATTCTTGTTCCTTCCTGTAGAAACTCTCGTTTGAAGGATAATTGGAAGGTTATTACTTTCTGGTCACTATTTCCCAGGTGTCCCCCGACCTGCACGTCTGTTGTTCTATCAGGTCTATTGGTTAATACTAAGTCCAGTATGGCCGTCCCTCTAGTTGGGTCCTGAACCATTTGGGAAAGGTAATTGTCTTTGGCTATTGCCAAGAACCTGTTTCCTTTATGGGATGTACAGCTCTCAGTTTCCCGGTCTATATCTGGATAGTTGAAGTCCCCCATAATAACCACCTGATTATGGTTTGCCGCCTTGTTTATCTCGTTTAGTAATAGATTTTCTGTGGACTCTGGTATATTAGGTGGTTTATAGTAAACTCCTATTAGTAATTTATTATTGTTTTTGGCTCCATTTATCTCCACCCACAATGACTCCACATTTTCGTGTCCCTCACAGATGTCTTCCCGGAGTGTGGGCTTTAGAGAGGACTTTATGTAAAGGCAGACCCCTCCCCCTCTCCGGTTTTGACGATCCTTTCTGAACAGATTGTAACCTTGTACATTAACTGCCCAGTCATAGCTATCATCCAGCCATGTCTCAGTTATTCCCACTATGTCATAGTCCTCCTCACACATCACTAATTCCAGTTCTCCAGTTTTATTAGTCAGGCTTCTGGCATTAGTATACATACATTTGAGAGGTTTATGCATATTTTTTGCCCTACACCTTTCCTTCTGAACTTTTCTAGGCCCTCCTTCCATTTCTCCCCCAGTCCCACTACCTTGCCCCAGTCTCTATCTGCACTATCTTCCCCTCCTATAATGTAATTTCTCACCCCCCCAGTCCCTAGTTTAAACACTCCTCCAACCTTCTAGCCATCTTTCTCCCCAACACGGCTGCCCCTTCCCCATTGAGGTGCAGCCCGTCCCTACGATAGAGCCTGTAGCCGATAGCAAAGTCGGCCCAGTTCTCCATGAACCCAAAACCCTGCTTCCTACACCAGTTCTTGAGCCACTTGTTAACCTCTCTAATGTCCCGCTGCCTCTCTTGTGTGGCCCGTGGTACAGGCTGTATTTCGGAAAATACTACCTTTGAGGTCCTTGCCCTAAGCTTTTGACCTAAATCCCTGAAATCATTCATAAGGACGCTCCACCTTCCTCTAACTTTGTCATTGGTTCCGATATGGACCATAACCGCTGGATCTTCTCCAGCCCCTCCCAGTAGTCTGTCAACCCGATCTGCGATGTGTCGAACTCTAGCGCCAGGAAGACAGCACACTGTTCGGCGATCACGATCTTTGTGACAGATCGCCCTATCTGTTCCCCTAATAATTGAGTCTCCCACTAACAGCACCTGTCTGGCCTGCCCTGCTCTCCTGGTCCCCTGCTTACTGGAGCTGACATTCCCCTGACCGGCAGAGGAAGTGTCTGGCTGCAGCGGTGCTGTCCCTGAGCTGCCATCCCCCTCATCTGCCAAACGTGCAAACTTGTTGGGGTGTGTCAGATCAGGGCTAGCCTCCCTGGCACTCTTCCCTCTACCCCGCTTTCCAACTGTCACCCAGCTAGCTACCTCACTCTCCTCAGCCTCCTCGCTACCACCCTCCCCCACATCTACCCCAAAGACTGCTTGCTCGGTGAGCAGCAAACTCTTTTGCAAATTGTCAGTGGCTCTCAGTGTTGCAATATGCCCGTTTAGAGACTCGATGTGCGATTCCAAACGGGTAATTTGCTCACATTTTGAACAAAGATATACACCCTCAAACGGCTGTTCCAGGACTGCATACATCATGCAAGATGTGCACTGGACGGCATTGTCAATTGTGCAAGACATACTAATGGGGATTACACCACAAAAACAAAAAAAAATACAATATAATCTAGTTACAAGAACTGACGAATTTCAGTCCCCCACTGAAGTCCCTGAATCTGAAGTCACTTAATCTTAAGTCACACTTACACAACCACACACTTAATCAACCACGCGTCGGGACCAACCTCGCGTTATATATATATCTACTTATATAAGTATGCTGTAAATGAAACTCAAATACACCAGCCTGTTTTTTTTCCCTCTGGATTCAAAGGCATGAGTAAGCCACAGAGTGGCACAATGACAGAGCGTGGAGGTGGCAGCAGCATGAGGAGACCACAGTGCGGAATAATGACAGAGTTTTGAGGTGGCAGCAGCATGTTGAGACCACAGAGCAGTACAATGACAGAGTCTGGAGGTGGCATCAGCATGAGTATGCCACAGTGCGGCACAATGCCAGAGTCTGCAGGTGGTAGCAGCAGAAGGAGACCACGGAGGGGCACAATGACCGAGGCTAGAGGTGGCAGCAGCATGAGGAGACCACAGTGCGGAATAATGACAGAGTTTGGAGGTGGCAGCAGCAGGAGGAGACCACAGAGCAGCACTATGGTAGAGTCTGGAGGTTGCAGCAGCATGAGTAGGCCCCAGAGTGGCACAATGACAGAGTCTGGAGTTGTCAGTAGCATGTGTAAGCCACAGAGTGGCACAATGACAGAGTGTGGAGGTGGCAGCAGCATGAGTAGGCCAGAGAGTGGGACAATGACAGAGTCTGGAGGTGGCAGCAGCATGAGGAGACCATAGAGCGGCACAATGAGAAGGTCTAGAGGTGGCAGCAGCATGTTGAGACCACAAAGCAGCACAATAACAGAGTCTGGAGGTGGAAGCAGCATGAGGATAACACAGAGCGGCAAAATGACAGAGTCTTGAGGTGGCAGCAGCATGAGGAGACCAAAGAGCGGCACACTGACCGAGTTTGAAGGTGGCAGCAGCATGTTGAGACCACAGAGCCGCACAATGACCGAGACTGTAGGTGGCAGCAGCATGAAGAGACCACAGTGCGGCACAATGACAAAGTCTGCAAATGGCAGCCGCATGAGGAGACCACAGAGCGGATCAATGACAGAGTCTGGAGAAGGTAGCAGCATAAGTAGGCCACAGATTGGCACAATAACAGAGTCTGGCGGTGGCAGCAGCATGAGGAGACCACAGTGCGGAATAATGACAGAGTCTGCAGGTGGCAGCAGCAGGAGGAGACCACAGAGCAGCACTATGGCAGAGTCTGGAGATGGCAGCAGCATGAGTATGCAGCAGAATGGCACAATGACCGAGTCTGGAGGTGGAAGCAGCATGAGGATAACACAGAGCGGCAAAATAACCGAGTCTGGAGGTGGCAGTAGCATGAGTAGGCCACAGAGGGGCACAATGACAGAGTGTCAAGGTGGCAGCAGCATGAGGAGACCATACAGCGGCAAAATGAGAAGGTCTAGACGTGGCAGCAGCATGAGGAGACCACAGAGAGGAACAATGACAGAGTCTGGAGGTGACAGTAGCATGAGTAGGCCACCTCCAGACTCTGTCATTGTGCCCCTCTGTGGCCTACTCATGCTACTGCCACCTCTAGACTCTGTAATTGTGCCACTCTGTGGCCTACTCATGCTGCTGCAACCTCTAGACTCTGCCATAGTGCTGCTCTGTGGTTTCCTCCTGCTGCTGCCACCTGCAGACTGTCATTGTGCCACACTGTGGTCTCCTCATGCTGCTGCCACCTCCAGACTCTGTCATTGTGCCGCTCTGTGGCCTATTTATGCTGCTACCTTCTCCAGACTCTGTCATTGATCCGCACTGTGGTCTCCTCATGCTGCTGCCACCTCCAGACTCTGTAATTGTGCCGCTCTGATGTCTCCTCATGCTGCTGCCACCTCCAGACTCTGTCATTGTGCCGCTCTGTGGCCTACTCATGCTGCTGAAACCTGCAGACTCAGTGATTGTGCCGCACTGTGGTCTCCTCATTTTGCTGCCACCTCCAGACTCTGTCATTGTACCGCTTTGTGGTCTCAGCATGCTGCTGCCACCTCCAAACTCTGTCATTTTTCCGCTCTGTGGTCTCCTCATGCTGCTGCCACCTCCAGACTCTGTCATTGTGGTGCTCTGTGGTATGAACATGCTGCTGCCACCTTAGACCTTGTCATGAGAAGACCACAGTGCGGAATAATGAGAGAGTTTTGAGGTGGCAGCAGCATGTTGAGACCACAGAGCAGTACAATGAAAGAGTCTGTAGGTGGCATCAGCATGAGTATGCCACAGAGTGGCACAATGACCGAGTCAGGAGGTGGCAGCAGCATGAGGAGACCATACAGCGGCACAAAGATAAGGTCTAGAGGTGGCAGCAGCATGAGGAGACCACAGAGAGGCACAATACCAAAGTCTAGCGGTGGCAGCAGCATGTTGAGACCACAGAGCAGCACAATGACAGAGTCTGGAGTTTGCAGCAGCATGAGGAGACCACAGTGCGGAATAATGACAGAGTTTTGAGGTGGCAGCAGCATGTTGAGACCACAGAGCCGCACAATGACCGAGTCTGTAGGTGGCAGCAGCATGAGGAGACCACAGTGAGGCACAATGACAAAGTCTGTAAATGGCAGCCGCATAAGGAGACCACAGAGCGGATCAATGACAGAGTCTGGAGAAGGTAGCAGCATAAGTAGGCCACAGATTGGCACAATAACAGAGTCTGCAGGTGGCAGCAGCAGGAGGAGACCACATAGCAGCACTATGGCAGAGTCTGGAGGTGGCAGCAGCATGAGTAGTCCACAGAGTGGCACAATGACAGAGTCTGGAGGTGGCAGCAGCATGAGTATGCAGCAGAATGGCACAATAACAGAGTCTGGAGGTGGAAGCAGCATGAAGATAACACAGAGTGGCAAAATGACAGAGTCTTGAGGTAGCAGCAGCATGAGGAGACCAAAGAGCGGCACACTGACCGAGTTTGAAGGTGGCAGCAGCATGTTGAGACCACAGAGCCGCACAATGACCGAGTCTGTAGGTGGCAGCAGCATGAGGAGACCAGAGTGCGGCACAATGACAAAGTCTGCAAATGGCAGCCGCATAAGGAGACCACAGAGCGGATCAATGACAGGGTCTGGAGAAGGTAGCAGCATAAGTAGGCCACAGATTGGCACAATAACAGAGTCTGGCGGTGGCAGCAGCATGAGGAGACCACAGTGTGGAATAATGACAGCGTCTGCAGGTGGCAGCAGCAGGAGGAGACCACAGAGCAGCACTATGGCAGAGTCTGGAGGTGGCAGCAGCATGAGTATGCAACAGAATGGCACAATGACTGAGTCTGGAGGTGGCAGTAGCATGAGTAGGTCACAGAGGGGCACAATGACAGAGTGTCAAGGTGGCAGCAGCATGAGGAGACCATACTGCGGCAAAATGACAAGGTCTAGAGGTGGCAGAAGCATGAGGAGACCACAGTGCGGAATAATGACAGAGTCTGGAGGTGGCAGCAGCATGTTGAGACTACAGAGCGGTACAATTACTGTCTGGAGGTGGCAGCAAAATGAGTATGCCACAGAGTGGCACAATGACCGAGTCTGGGGGTGACAGCAGCATGAGGAGACCACAGTGAGGCACAATGACTGAGTCTGCAGGTTTCAGCAGCATGAGTAGGCCACAGAGCTGCACAATGACAGAGTCTGGAGGTGGCAGCAGCATGAGGAGACATCAGAGCGGAACAATTACAGAGTCTGGAGGTGGCAGCAGCATGAGGAGACGACAATGCGGATCAATGACAGAGTCTGGAGAAGGTAGCAGCATAAATAGGCCACAGAGCAGCACAATGACAGAGTTTGGAGGTGGCAGCAGCATGAGGAGACCACAGTGTGGCACAATGACAGTCTGCAGGTGGCAGCAGCATGAGGAGACCACAGTGTGGCACAATGACAGTCTGCAGGTGGCAGCAGCAGGAGGAAACCACAGAGCAGCACTATGGCAGAGTCTAGAGGTTGCAGCAGCATGAGTAGGCCACAGAGTGGCACAATGACAGAGTCTGGAGGTGGCAGTAGCATGAGTAGGCCACAGAGAGGCACAATGACAGAGTGTCAAGGTGGCAGCAGCATGATTAGGCCAGAGAGTAGGACAATTACAGAGTCAGGAGGTGGCAGCAGCATAAGGAGACCATACAGAGGCACAAAGACAAGGTCTAGAGGTGGCAGCAGCATGAGGAGACCACAGGGAGGCACAATAACAAAGTCTAGAGTTGGCAGCAGCATCTTGAGACCACAGAGCAGCACAATGACAGAGTCTGGAGTTTGCAGCAGCATGAGGAGACCACAGTGCGGAATAATGACAAAGTTTTGAGGTGGCAGCAGCATGTTGAGACCACAGAGCAGTACAATGACAGAGTCTGGAGGTGGCCTCAGCATGAGTATGCCACAGAGTGGCACAAAGACCGAGTCTGGAGGTGGCAGCAGCATGAGGAGACCACAGTGCGGCACAATGCCAGAGTCTGCAGGTGGTAGCAGCAGAAGGAGACCACAGAGGGGCACAATGACCGAGGCTAGAGGAGGTAGCAGCATGAGGATACCACGGAGCAGCACAATGACAGAGTCTTGAGGTGGCAGCAGCATGAGGAGACCAAAGAGTGGCACACTGGCCGAGTTTGGAGATGGCAGCAGCCTGAAGAGACCACAGAGCAGCACTATGATAGAGTCTGGAGGTGGAAGCAGCATGAGGATACCACAGAGCGGCACAATGACAGAGTCTTGAGGTGGCAGCATCTTGAGGAGACCAAAGAGCGGCACAGTGACCAAGTTTGGAGGTGGCAGCAGCATGTTGAGACTACAGAGCCACACTATGACCGAGTCTGTAGATGGCAGCAGCATGAGGAGACCACAGTGTGGCACAATGACAATGACTGCAAATGGTAGCGGCAGGAGGAGACCACGGAGCGGCATAACGACCAAGTCTAGAGGTGGCAGCAGCATGAGGATACCAAGGAGCGGCACATGTGAGAGTCTGGAGGTGGCAGCAGCATGAGGAGACCACGGAGGGGCACAATGACCGAGTCTGGAGTTTGCAGCAGCATGAGTAGGCCACAGAGTGACACAAAGACAGAGTCTAGAGGTGGCAGCAGCATGAGTAGGCCACAGAGTCTGGAGGTGACAGCAGCATGAGGAGACCACAGAGCAGCACAATGACCAAGTCTGGAGGTGGCAGCAGCGTGAGGAGACCACAGAGTGGCACAATTAGAGTGTCTGGAGGTGGCAGCAGCATTAGGATTCCACAGAGCAGCAAAATTACAGAGTCTGGAGGTGGCAGCAGCATGAGCAGATCACAGTGCAGATCAATGACAGAGTCTGGAGAAGGTAGCAGCATGAGTAGGCCACAGAGTGGCACAATGACAGAGTGTGGCGTTGGCAGCAGCATGATGAGACCACAGAGCAGCACAATGACAGAGTCTAGAGGTGGCAGCATCATGAGTAGACCATAGAGCCGCACAATGACAGAGTCTGGAGGTGGCAGCAGGAGGAGACCACAGAGCGGCACAATTAACGAGACTGGAGGTGGCAGCAGCATGAGTAGTCCACAGAGGGGCACAATGACAGAGTGTGGAGGTGGTAGCAGCATGAGTAGACCATAGAGCCACACAATGACAGAGTTTGGAGGTGGCAGCAGCATGTTGAGACCACAGAGCGGGTACAGTGACAGAGTCTGGAGGTGGCAGCAGCATGCGTATGCCACGGAGTGGCACAATGACCGAGTCTGGAGGTGGCAGTAGCATGAGTAGGCCACAGAGGGGCACAATGACAGAGTGTCAAGGTGGCAGCAGCATGATTAGGCCAGAGAGTAGGACAATTACAGAGTCAGGAGGTGGCAGCAGCATAAGGAGACCATACAGCGGCACAAAGACAAGGTCTAGAGGTGGCAGCAGCATGAGGAGACCACAGGGAGGCACAATAACAAAGTCTAGAGTTGGCAGCAGCATCTTGAGACCACAGAGCAGCACAATGACAGAGTCTGGAGTTTGCAGCAGCATGAGGAGACCACAGTGCGGAATAATGACAAAGTTTTGAGGTGGCAGCAGCATGTTGAGACCACAGAGCAGTACAATGACAGAGTCTGGAGGTGGCCTCAGCATGAGTATGCCACAGAGTGGCACAAAGACCGAGTCTGGAGGTGGCAGCAGCATGAGGAGACCACAGTGCGGCACAATGCCAGAGTCTGCAGGTGGTAGCAGCAGAAGGAGACCACAGAGGGGCACAATGACCGAGGCTAGAGGAGGTAGCAGCATGAGGATACCACGGAGCAGCACAATGACAGAGTCTTGAGGTGGCAGCAGCATAAGGAGACTAAAGAGTGGCACACTGGCCGAGTTTGGAGATGGCAGCAGCCTGAAGAGACCACAGAGCAGCACTATGATAGAGTCTGGAGGTGGAAGCAGCATGAGGATACCACAGAGCGGCACAATGACAGAGTCTTGAGGTGGCAGCATCTTGAGGAGACCAAAGAGCGGCACAGTGACCAAGTTTGGAGGTGGCAGCAGCATGTTGAGAATACAGAGCCACACTATGACCGAGTCTGTAGATGGCAGCAGCATGAGGAGACCACAGTGCGGCACAATGACAATGACTGCAAATGGTAGCAGCAGGAGGAGACCACGGAGCGGCATAACAACCAAGTCTAGAGGTGGCAGCAGCATGAGGATACCAAGGAGCGGCACATGTGAGAGTCTGGAGGTGGCAGCAGCATGAGGAGACCACGGAGGGGCACAATGACCGAGTCTGGAGTTTGCAGCAGCATGAGTAGGCCACAGAGTGACACAAAGTCAGAGTCTAGAGGTGGCAGCAGCATGAGTAGGCCACAGAGTCTGGAGGTGACAGCAGCATGAGGAGACCACAGAGCAGCACAATGACCAAGTCTGGAGGTGGCAGCAGCGTGAGGAGACCACAGAGTGGCACAATTAGAGTGTCTGGAGGTGGCAGCAGCATTAGGATTCCACAGAGCAGCAAAATTACAGAGTCTGGAGGTGGCAGCAGCATGAGCAGATCACAGTGCAGATCAATGACAGAGTCTGGAGAAGGTAGCAGCATGAGTAGGCCACAGAGTGGCACAATGACAGAGTGTGGCGTTGAAAGCAGCATGATGAGACCACAGAGCAGCACAATGACAGAGTCTGTGGGTGGCAGCAGCATGAGTAGGCCAGAGAGTGGCACAATGACAGAATATGGAGGTGGCAGCAGCATGAGGAGACCACAGAGCGGCACAATGACAGAGTCTAGAGGTGGCAGCATCATGAGTAGACCATAGAGCCGCACAATGACAGAGTCTGGAGGTGGCAGCAGGAGGAGACCACAGAGCGGCACAATTAACGAGACTGGAGGTGGCAGCAGCATGAGTAGTCCACAGAGGGGCACAATGACAGAGTGTGGAGGTGGTAGCAGCATGAGTAGACCATAGAGCCGCACAATGACAGAGTTTGGAGGTGGCAGCAGCATGTTGAGACCACAGAGCGGGTACAGTGACAGAGTCTGGAGGTGGCAGCAGCATGCGTATGCCACAGAGTGGCACAATGACCGAGTCTGGAGGTGGCAGCAGCATGACGAGACCACTATGCTGCACACTGACAGAGTCTGCAGGTGGTAGCAGCAGGAGGAGACCACAGAGTAGCACTATGGCATCGTCTGGAGGTTGCAGCAGCAAGAGTAGGCCACAGAGCGGGTACAATGACAGAGTCTGGAGGTGGTAACAGCATGAGTATGCCACAGAGTGGCACAATGTCCGAGTCTGGAGGTGGCAGTAGCATGAGGAGACCACAGTGTGTCACAATGACCGAGTCTGCAGGTGGCAGCAGCAGGAGGAGACCACAGATTGGCACAATAAAAGAGTGTCAACGTGGCAGCAGCATAAGTAGGCCAGAGAGTGGCACTATGGCAGAGTCTGGAGGTTGCAGCAGCATAAGTAGACCACAGAGTGGCACAATGACAGAGTCTGGAGGTGGCAGCAGCATGAGTAGGCCACAGATTGGCACAATAAAAGAGTGTCAAGGTGGCAGCAGCATGAGTAGGCCAGAGAAGGGGACAATGACAGAGTCTGGAGGTGGCAGTGCATGAGGAGCCCATTGAGTGGCACAATGACAAGGTCTAGAGGTGGCAGCAGCATGAGGAGACCACAGGGAGGCACAATGACAAGGTCTAGAGGTGGCAGCAGCATGTTGAGACCACAGTGCAGCAAAATGACAGAGTCTGATGGTGGCAGCAGCATGAGGAGACCACAGTGAGGAATAATGACAGAGTTTAGAGGTGGCAGCAGCATGTTGAGACCACAGAGCGGTACAATGACAGAGTCTGGAGGTGGCAGCAGCATGAGGAGACCACAGTGTGGCACAATGACAGTCTGCAGTGGCACAATGACAGAGTCTGGAGGTGGCAGCAGCATGAGTAGGCCACAGATTGACACAATAAAAGAGTGTCAAGGTGGCAGCAGCATGAGTAGGCCAGAGAGTGGGACAATGACAGAGTCTGGAGGTGGCAGCAGCATAAGGAGACCATAGATCGGCACAATGACAAGGTCTAGAGGTGGCAGCAGCATGAGGAGACCACAGGGAGGCACAATGACCGATTCTAGAGGTGGCAGCAGCAGGAGGAGGCCACATAGCGGCACAATGACAGAGTCTAGAGGTGGCAGCGTCATGAGTAGACCATAGAGCCGCACGATGACAGAGTCGGGAGGTGGCAGCAGCAGGAGGAGACCACAGAGCGGCACAATTACCGAGTCTAGAGATGGCAGCAGCATGAGTAGACCATAGAGCCGCACAATGACAGAGTTTGGAGGTGGCAGCAGCATGTTGAGACCACAGAGCGGGTACAATGACAGAGTCTGGAGGTGGTAGCAGCATGAGTATGCCACAGAGTGGCACAATGACAGAGTCTGAAGGTGGAAGTAGCATGAGGAGACCACAGTGGGTCACAATGACAGAGTCTGCAGGTGGCAGCAGCAGGAGGAGACCACAGATTGGCATAATAAAAGAGTGTCAAGGTGGCAGCAGCATAAGTAGGCCAAAGAGTGGCACAATGACAGAGTCTGGAGGTGGCAGCAGCATGAGTAGGCCACAGATTGGCACAATAAAAAAGTGTCAAGGTGGCAGCAGCAAGAGTAGGCCAGAGAAGGGGACAATGACAGAGTCTGGAGGTGGCAGTGCATGAGGAGACCATTGAGTGGCACAATGACAAGGTCTAGAGGTGGCAGCAGCATGAGGAGACCACAGGGAGGCACAATGACAAGGTCTAGAGGTGGCAGCAGCATGTTGAGACCACAGTGCAGCAAAATGACAGAGTCTGATGGTGGCAGCAGCATGAGGAGACCACATTGAGGAATAATGACAGAGTTTAGAGGTGGCAGCATCATATTGAAACCACAGAGCGGTACACTGACAGAGTCTGGAGGTGGCAGCAGCATGAGGAGACCACAGTGTGGCACAATGACAGTCTGCAGGTGGCAGCAGCAGGAGGAGACCACAGAGCAGCACTATGGCAGAGTCTGGAGGTTGCAGCAGCATGAGTAGGCCACAGAGTGGCACAATGACAGAGTCTGGAGTTGTCAGTAGCATGAGTAAGCCACAGAGGGGCACAATGACAGAGTTTGGAGGTGGCAGCAGCATGAGTAGGCCAGAGAGTGGGACCATGACAGAGTCTGGAGGTGGCAGCAGCATGAGGAGACCATAGAGCGGCACAATGAGAAGGTCTAGAGGTGGCAGCAGCATGATAAGACCACAGGGAGGCACAATGAGAAGGTCTAGAAGAGGCAGCAGCATGTTGAGACCACAAAGCAGCACAATAACAGAGTCTTGAGGTGGCAGCAGCATGAGGAGACCAAAGAGCGGCACACTGACCGAGTTTGAAGGTGGCAGCAGCATTTTGAGACCCCAGAGCCGCACAATGACCGAGTCTGTAGGTGGCAGAAGCATGAGGAGACCACAGTGCGGCACAATTACAGAGTCTGCAGGTGGCAGCAGCAGGAGGAGACCACAGATTGGCACAATAAAAGAGTGTCAAGGTGGCAGCAGCATTAGTAGGCCAAAGAGTGGCACAAGGACCGAGTTTGGGGGTCGCAGCAGCATGAGGAGACCACAGTGCGGCATAATGACAGAGTCTGCAGGTGGCAGCAGCAGGAGGAGACCACAGATTGGCACAATAAAAGAGTGTCGAGGTGGCAGCAGAATGAGTATGCCACAGAGTGGCACAATGACCGAGTCTGGGGGTCGCAGCAGCATGAGGAGACCACAGTGCGGCACAATGACAGAGACTGCAGGTTTCAGCAGCATGAGTAGGCCACAGAGCGGCACAATGACAGTCTGGAGGTGGCAGCAGCATGAGGAGACATCAGAGCGGCACAATTACAGAGTCTGGAGGTGGCAGCAGCATGAGGAGACCACAGTGCGGATCAATGACAGAGTCTGGAGAAGGTAGCAGCATAAATAGGCCACAGAGCGGCACAATGACAGAGTCTGGAGGTGGCAGCAACATGAGGAGACCACAGAGTGGTACAATGACAGAGTTTGGAGGTGGCAGCAGCATGAGGAGACCACAGTGTGGCACAATGACAGTCTGCAGGTGGCAGCAGCAGGAGGAAACCACAGAGCAGCACTATGGCAGAGTCTAGAGGTTGCAGCAGCATGAGTAGGCCACAGAGTGGCACAATGACAGAGTCTGGAGGTGGCAGTAGCATGAGTAGGCCACAGAGGGGCACAATGACAGAGTGTCAAAGTGGCAGCAGCATGATTAGGCCAGAGAGTGGGACAATTACAGAGTCAAGAGGTGGCAGCAGCATGAGGAGACCACAGGGAGGCACAATAACAAAGTCTAGAGGTGGCAGCAGCAGGTTGAGACCACAGAACAGCTCAATGACAGAGTCTGGAGGTGGCAGCAGCATGAGGAGACCACAGAGTGGCACAATTACAAAGTCTGGAGGTGGCAGCAGCATGAAGAGACCACAGTGTGGATCAATGACATAGTCTGGAGGTGGCAGCTGCATGAGCAGGCCAGAGATTGGTACAATGACCGAGTCTGGAGGTGGAAGCAGCATGATAAAGCCACAAAGTGGAACAATGAAAAAGTGTTGAGGTGGCAGCAGCTTGAGGAGACCATAGAGCGGCACAATGACAAGGTCTAGAGGTGGCAGCAGCATGTTGAGACCACAGAGCAGCACAATGACAGAGTCTGGAGGTGGCAGCAGCATGAATATGCTACAGACTGGCACAATGACCGAGTCTGGAGGTGGCAGCAGCATGAGGAGACCACAGTGTGGCACAAAGACAGAGTCTGCAGGTGGCAGCAGCAGGATAAGATCACAGAGCAGCACTATGGCAGAGTCTCCATGTTGCAGTAGCATGAGTAGGCCACAGAGTGGCACAATGACAGAGTCTGGAGGTGGCAGTAGCATGAGTAGGCCAGAGAGTGGCACAATGACCGAGTCAGGAGGTGGCAGCAGCATGAGAAGACCACAAAGCGGCACAATGACAGAGTCTGGAGGTGGCAGCAGCATGAGGAGACCACAGTGTGGATCAATGACATAGTCTGGAGGTGGAAGCAACATGAGTAGGCCACAGATTGGCACAATGACAGAGTATGGAGGTGGCAGCAGCATGAGTAAGCCACAGAGTGGCACAATGAATAAGTGTTGAGGTGGCAGCAGCATGAGTAGGCCACAGAGCCATATTCACACAATGTCATTGTTCCACTCTATTCTCCTCATGCTGCTGCCACCTCCAGACTCGGTCATTTTCACACAGAGTGACAAGGTGACATAGTGTGGAGATGTGGACTACTCATGCTGCTGCCACCTCCACACTCTGTCATTATGCCACTCTGTGGCCTACTCATGGTGCTGCCACCTCTATACTCTGTCATTGAGCCTCGCTTTAATCTTCTCATGCCGCTGCCACCTACAGACTTTGTCATTTTGCTGCTCTGTGGTCTCTTCATGCTGCTGCCACCTCCAGACTCGGTTATTGTCCTACTCTCTGGCCTACTCATGCTGCTGCCATCTCCACACTCTGTCATTGTGCCACTCTGTGGACTACTCATGTTGCTGCCACCTCCAGACTCTGTCATTGTGCCGCTCTGTGGTATCCTCATGCTGCTGCCACCTCTAGACTCTGTCATTGTGCTGCTCTGTCGACTCCACATGCTGCTGCCACCACCAGACTCGGTCATTGTGCCACTCGGTGGCCTTCTCCTAATGCTGCTGCTGCCGCCACCTACAGACTCTGTCACTGTGCCACTTGGTGGCCTCCTCATACTTCTTCCACCTCCAGACCCTGTCATTGGGCCACTTTGTGGTCTCCTCATTCTGCTTTCACCTTACCACTATCTCATGCTGTTCCCACCCTCCACACTTTATGAATGGGCCACTATTTTGCCTTTCGGCCTAGATGACATCATTATTTATTTGACACTTCTTCTGATCTGTCAGAAGGAAGAAAAAACGAGACACACAACGGATCCTGTCTGTGTAGCAGCTGTAAGGCCTGTATGGTCCCATCAGAATTTGGTAGCCAAAAGCAGGAATGGGTACAAAACACAGAAGACATGCAAATATTCAATTCATGTGTCATCTGTTTTAGATCCACTCCTGTTCTTTTTTTTTTGCCTTTAGCAATACTTATGGATTATTGAGCAAATCCTGTCTGGGTGACGGCGTATGCTCCACAGACAGGATCAGTTTTTTGTGGGTTATTGTTCTGACGGTTTAGAGGACAGGCAAAATAATCGGTGACATCAACACAAAATTACTGCTGACACCCTCTCCACTGTGTCAGTGGGGCTCTACTTGTATAAGCGTTTAATAGAACAGGTTCTGTAGACATCTATGTGGAATCAGCTGACGACGGTGTAAAAGGAGTGCGCTTCTTCTTGACGGTGACATCTACCTGTAAGGCTCACAGTATTATTTCACTACCACAGCAGACTCCCTATGCATGTAACTGCAAGGCACAGTGTTCTACACCACTATACAGGCTCTCAGCAGCCAGAAAATAGATATTTTTTAATGTAATTCGCCACAAATATATTCGGATCAAATTGAATTTTTCCAGTAAAAATTAAGCGAAACGGCGTATCAAATTTTTTAAAAATTCGCTCATCTATAGTCATCAGTATCTGATCAGTGGTGGTCCGACACCCAGGACCTCTGCCAATGGGATGTGTAAGAAAGGCAGTATTGCCACTGCCTTCCCTCAGCTTTTCCTAGAGCAGTGACGAGAGGTCTCACTACATTTTTTCCGGAAGAGTAAAAATACTCCTCTTACCATTTTTGAGGAGTATTTTTAGCCGAGGAGGAGTACGAAGATTGCATTTATTCATATATATAATATGTAGTGCTACATAACATTAAGGGGTTGCTATTCATGCAGGGAAACCATTACCAGTCTCCTCTATAATGTCTTCAATGCAGAAATAGCAAATTTTGACCATTTTAAATTTATCTCTCAGCCCTACCTTTCATAAAGCACCAAATCTGTCACATAGGTATCGGAGTGGTAGATTGTGCAAAACTCAATGGAATAAGAATTGAACAGGGACATCTGGTCGTTGTGGCAGGGAGCAGTGGGTGGCTTGGTGACAGTGGGTGGTTAGGCGGTAGTGGGTGAGGTCTGGGACAAATTCACAGGAGGCAGTTATAGGACAGTCTTATACACAATATATTGGACTGTTACACAGTATAGTGTACTGTATAGTCCTCTCTGTAAACTCTGGACACTGCACTCCATACATAAAACCATACGGGAAAATAGACCTCTCAATGGCACGGGGGTGGCGCGTGCTCCCCACTATCATGATAACTGAAAAGGAAGCTACTGCTACTGCTGTGTTCAGCACGCGGGAGAAGGGGGGGGGGTGAGAGAACGACACTTTCATCAGTCACATGACCTAGGCTCAGCTCAGCCACATTGAAGTGAATGGGCCTGAGCTGCGATACCAAGCACTGCCACTATACAAAATACGGTGCTGTGCTTGTTAGGCAGAGAGAAGGCCACAGTGCTAAAAGAAGCGCTGGTGCCTTCACAAAGCGCTGATCAGTGGGATCCCAGGTCTCAGAAAACCACCAATCACATACTGATAAGCTATTCTGAGGATAGGTCATCAGTTATAAAGTCTGGGAAAATCCTTTTAACAATAGGCACCACAGAGAATGATTATTAAAGGGGTGGCCAGTACATGGATCTGAAATCTTTCCTTAGCATTTCTATTGCATGTAATTAATAATTTAGCATAGCCACAGAGTTATAAGGATT
The DNA here is from genome assembly GCA_033119425.1 of Bufotes viridis. Lineage (NCBI taxonomy): Eukaryota > Metazoa > Chordata > Amphibia > Anura > Bufonidae > Bufotes > Bufotes viridis. The sequence continues at coordinate 162,241,740 of CM065595.1, forward strand.
GGTGAACTGTCTCCCCTAGGTCTCTCTATATAGACCGGTGTTTTCTTGATTTCTGAGTATACCGGGTATATTAGGGAGACAATGGTATAACCAGCACTGTGTTTTTGGATGGTAATCCTCCTAGGACAATATGCCTCGTGGAACATTCACATGTATATTGTGGTAGTTGCACTTCTTTGGTTGATGAATCGCTCTTTTGTTATCAATATTCACTTTCAAAACGGGTTATTTCTACGGTTCGTATTCTGAATGGTAAGCTTTCAATCTGCAAACATTTGTATGGGAGTATACAACACAGTCAATGTATATTTGTACGGTTGCTGCTGGTGTTGAATGGAGTTTTCAATAAGCAGGATATTGTTGTAGTATTATTGATGATCGACACAGACTTAAATGGGTGGGGGTGAATGGTTTCCCTATTCACCTCACCTCCTTAAACTATAGAGGTTCAAGTCACAATACTGTCCCCACAAGTGTGGGCTTACCTCCGCCTGCGCCGCTATTTGATAGTGTTTGTTATCTGTCTCTCCTTCGCTTGTATGCCGGCGTCCCGGCTATAGCGGTATTGGCGTCCCTCGTGTGTCTCACGGTCATGTGATAGCTCCGTGTAAGGGTTGCGGCTCTTTACTCACAGCTGTTGGCGGGGTGACGTATTGGAATCCTTCGTTGTAGAAGTGGTATCTTTATCACAGTGCACTGTATTTCTTATTGTAGTTGGGGTATCTGTCCAAAGTTTTGATGAACAGAATATGGACACTAGATTATGGACAGATTATTTAGACTGGCGCAACAGACACTCTTTTCAAATGTGGTAGAGTATTTGTCACAGAAATCCACACTATATAGACAGTATATTTGGCACAAAACAGTTACATTTGTCCTAAATACCAATAATTCTCTGCTGGAATACTGTATATATAGTTGCAGCCTAAACGCACACACAGATGTGCCTAAAACTAGTTAATTGTATCCCAAATACAAATAATTATCTGCTGGAATACTGAATATAACGTTTGTGGATTGAACGCACACACAGATGGGCCCCAAACTAGTTAAATTTGTCCCAAATACAAATAATTATATGCTGGAATACTGTATATATGGTTGCAGCCTAAACACACACACACAGATGTGCCTAAAACTAGTTAAATTTGCCCAAAATATAAATAATTCTCTGCTGGAGTAATGAATATAACGGTTGCAGATTGAACACACACACAGATGTGGCACTAATTAGGTTAATTTTCCCAGATAAAAAAAATTTATCTGATGGCGCAGTGTATATCTCACTAGCAGGCACACTCTAGTGAATAAGCCCCTTTTTATAATGTCTGCTAAACACACTGCTCTCTGATGGCGTACTGTTGATCTAACTAATATCAAATCTTTCAGTCTTTTAAAAGCTTTTGGGTACTTAAAAAGTGATTTTCCAGTACTGCACTATCTGTCTCTTCCTGAAGACGCCTGTCCCTGATACTGCTAAATTTAACCACTGGTAAAAAAAAAACATGGTGCTGCACTGCTGTCAAACACACACTGTATGTCACAGCACGATCTAGGAGGCAGGCACGTCTGGAGCGCGCGTGCATCATCAGTGCGTCCGACGTCACCTGGGCTCTCTTGGCATTGAACCGGCTTGTCTGACTACTCTGTTTGTGTCTGTCTTGTCCATCTGCACTTAGCTAAGTTTAGGGATTGTCGTCCAGTTGTCCCTTGTCGCTAGGACTTGGGAGTCAAATAGGCTGGGACAGGGGGTGAGGGTGGAGTTCAGTGGTCACTTCCCTCCCTCCTCTCTGTGTTTCGTGACACTGTAGTCCTTAAGAGGACTGTTTGGTCTTTCAATAGTCCCTGCCTACTGTCTGCTCTCCCTGACACTGAATGATCCGAGCGCGGGATATCGGCTCCTATATAACCTATTATCACGTGTTCCAGCCAGCAAAGCAGTATAAGGCTAATAGCTAACGTGGCTATGGCATTACACTGAAGGAATTACTTACCTAAACGTTGATTGGTTGCTAAAGAAGACGACAAACATGCAGGGAGGAAACTTGAGCAATACGACGAGCACACGAGGTATTCAGCTCAGTACCGCCACATGCCGAGCATAGCGATGCTCGAGCCGAACCGGAACTCAGCCGAGCATGCTCGCTCATCACTAGTTATTACATCTGATATTATACAGATGTGTATTATTCACTATATATAACTGGTTATTACATCTGATATTATAGAGCTCTGAATTATTCACTATATATCACTGGTTATTACATCTGATATCATACGGCTCTGTATTATTGACTATGTATAACTGGTTATTACACCTGATATTATACAGCTCTGTATTAATTACTATATATAACACGATATTACATATGATATTATATGGCTCTGTATTATTCACTATATATAACTAGTTACTACATCTGATATTATACAGCTCTGTATTATTCACTATATATAACTGGTTATTACATCTGATATTATACGGCTCTGTATTATTCACTATATATTAACTGCTATTACATATGATATTATACAGCTCTGTATTATTCACTATATATAACTCGTTATTAGATCTGATATTATACAGATGTGTATTTTTCACTATATATAACTGGTTATTATTATATCTGATATTATACGGCTCTGTATTATTCACTATATATAACTCGTTATTACATCTAATATTATACGGCTCTGTATTATTCACTACATATAACTGGTTATTATTATATCTGATATTTATACGGCTCTGTATTATTCACTAGATATAACTGGTTATTACATCTGATATTATACAGCTCTGTATTATTCACTATATATAACTGGTTATTACACCTGATATAATACAGCTCTATATTATTCACTATATATAACTGGTTATTATTATATCTGATATTATACGGCTCTGTATTATTCACTATATATAACTGGTTATTACATCTGATATTATAAGGCTCTGTATTATTTACTATATATAAATTGTTATTACATCTGATATTATACAGCTCTGTATTATTCACTATATATAACCGGTTATTACATCTGATATTATACAGATGTGTATTATTCACTATATAACCGGTTTTTACATCTGATATTATACAGCTCTGTATTATTCACTATATATAACTGGTTATTACATCTGATATTATAAGGCTCTGTATTATTCACTATATATAACTGGTTATTATATCTGATATTATACAGATGTGTATAATTCACTATAAATAACTGGTTATTACATCTGATATTATACAGCTCTGTATTATTCACTATATATAACTGGTTATTACATCTGATATTATAAGGCTCTGTATTATTCACTATATATAACTGGTTATTACATCTGATATTATACAGGTCTGTATTATTCACTATATACAACAGGTTATTACATCTGATATTATACAGCTCTGTATTATTCACTATATATAACTGGTTATTACATCTGATATTATACAGCTCTGTATTATTCACTATATACAACAGGTTATTACATATAATATTATACAGGTCTGTATTATTCACTATATATAACTGGTTATTATCACATCTGATATTATACGGCTCTGTATTATTCACTAGATATAACCGGTTATTAGTTTATTACAACTGATATTATACAGCTCTGTATTATTCACTATATATAACTGGTTATTATTATATCTGATATTTAAACGGCTCTGTATTATTCACTATATATAACTGGTTATTACACCTGATATTATACAGCTCTGTATTATTCACTATATATAACTGGTTATTACATCTGATAATATACAGATGTGTATTATTCACTATATATAACTGGTTATTACATCTGATATTATACAGCTCTGTATTATTCACTATATATAACTGGTTATTACATCTGATAATATACAGATGTGTATTATTCACTATAAATAACTGATTATTATTATATCTGATATTATACAGATGTGTATTATTCACTATATATAACTGGTTATTACATCTGATATTATACGGCTCTGTATTATTCACTATAAATAACTGGTTATTACATCTGATATTATACAGGTCTGTAATATTCACTATATATAACTGGTTATTACATCTGATATTATAAGGCTCTGTAATATTCACTATGTATAACTAGTTATTACATCTGATATTATACAGCTCTGTAATATTCACTATATATACCTGGTTATTACATATGATAATATACAGCTCTGTATTATTCACTATATATACCTGGTTATTACATATGATATTATACAGGTCTGTATTATTCACTATGTATAACTAGTTATTACATCTGATATTATACATGTCTTTATTATTCACTATGTATTATACGGATCTGTATTATTCACCATATTTAACTGGTTATTACACCTGATATTATAAGGCTCTGTATTATTCACTATATATAACTAGTTATTACATCAGATATTACAAAGGTCTGTATTATTAACGATATATAACCGGTTTTTACACCTGATATTATACGGCTCTGTATTATTCACTAAATATAACCGGTTATTACACATGATATTATAAGGCTCTGTATTATTCACTATATATAACTGGTTATTACACCTGATATTATACAGCTCTGTTTTATTCACTATATATAACTAGTTATTACATCTGATATTATACAGCTCTGTATTATTCACTAAATATAAACTGTTATTACACCTGATATTATACAGCTCTGTATTATTCACTATATATAACTGGTTATTACACCTGATATTATACAGCTCTGTATAATTCACTATATATAACTGGTTATTACACCTGATAATATAAGGCTCTGTATTATTCACTATATATAACTGGTTATTACATCTGATATTATACAGCTCTGTATTATTCACCATGTATAACCGGTTATTACACCTGATATTATACAGCTCTGTATTATTCACCATGTATAACCGGTTATTACACCTGATATAATACAGCTCTGTATTATTCACTATATATAACCGGTTATTACACCTGATATAATACAGCTCTGTATTATTTACTATACATAACTGGTTATTACACCTGATATAATACAGCTCTGTATTATTCACTATATATAACTGGTTATTACATATGATATTATAAGGCTCTGTATTATTCACTATATATAACAGGTTATTACATCTGATATTATACAGCTCTGTATTATTCACTATATATAACTGGTTATTACATCTGATATTATACAGCTCTGTAATATTCACTATATATAACTGGTTATTATTATATCTGATATTATACAGCTCTGTATTATTCACTATATATAACTGGTTATTACATATGATATTATACAGGCTCTGTATTATTCACTATATATAACTGGTTATTACATCTGATATTATACGGCTCTGTATTATTCACTATATATAACTGGTTATTACACCTGATATTATACGGCTCTGTATTATTCACTATATATAACTGGTTATTACATATGATATTATACAGCTCTGTATTATTCACTATATATAACTGGTTATTACATATGATATTATACAGCTCTGTATTATTCAATATATATAACTGGTTATTACATATGATATTATACAGCTCTGTATTATTCACTATATATAACTAGTTATTACATCTGATATTATACAGCTCTGTATTATTCACTATATATAAACTGTTATTACACCTGATATTATACAGGCTCTGTATTATTCACTATATATAACTGGTTATTACATCTGATATTATACAGCTCTGTATAATTCACTATATATAACTGGTTATTACATCTGATATTATACAGCTCTGTATTATTCACTATATATAACTGGTTATTACATCTGATATTATACAGGCTCTGTATTATTCACTATATATAACAGGTTATTACATATATTATACAGCTCTGTATTATTCACTATATATAACTGGTTATTACACCTGATATTATACAGCTCTGTATTATTGACTATATATAACTGGTTATTACATCTGATATTATACAGCTCTGTATTATTCACTATATATAACTGGTTATTACATCTGATATTATACAGCTCTGTATTATTCACTATATATAACTGGTTATTACATATGATATTATAAGGCTCTGTATTATTCACTATATATAACAGGTTATTACATATATTATACAGCTCTGTATTATTCACTATATATAACTGGTTATTACATCTGATATTATACAGCTCTGTAATATTTACTATATATAACTGGTTATTATTATATCTGATATTATACAGCTCTGTATTATTCACTATATATAACAGGTTATTACATATGATATTATACAGGCTCTGTATTATTCACTATATATAACAGGTTATTACATATATTATACGGCTATGTATTATTCACTATATATAACTGGTTATTACACCTGATATTATACGGCTCTGTATTATTCACTATATATAACTGGTTATTACATATGATATTATACAGCTCTGTATTATTCACTATATATAACTGGTTATTACATATGATATTATACAGCTTTGTATTATTCAATATATATAACTGGTTATTACATATGATATTATACAGCTCTGTATTATTCACTATATATAACAGGTTATTACATATGATATTATACAGCTCTGTATTATTCACTATATATAACTGGTTATTACATCTGATATTATAAGGCTCTGTATTATTCACTATATATAACTGGTTATTACATCTGATATTATAGAGCTCTGTATTATTCACTATATATAACAGGTTATTACATCTGATATTATACAGCTCTGTATTATTCACTATATATAACTAGTTATTAGATCTGATATTATACAGCTCTGTATTATTTACTATATATAACTGGTTATTACATATGATATTAGAGAGCTGTGCAATGTTTTTACTATATATAGTACTTTTTCTGATATGATATAGACATAACTAAATATCTTTATTGCAACATTAGAAATCTTTTTTTTTTTTCATGAAATAATTACAATTTTGATATCCCAAAAATTTTGCTAAAATCTTCACACATGCAAAACCAGTAACCAACCAAAAACCTCAAAGAACAACTAAAATTGATGGAGAAAAAGCTAGGCAGTTGATTTGTGAAGGTGGCTTATAGCAGCAAGAAGCCACCAATTTTCTGTTCCCTTTGGTTTGTCTTTAGAGAGCAGCTGATACTCCACATAAAAGTGCATCCCAAAGCCTCCACTGAATTGTGAACAGTGCATCCCTCTTCTTCCAGGCATTAGTGTGGTGGGGGCAGAGCATGACTCTACAGAAGAGTCCGGCCCCCTCCCCGGCAGAATTGTCCGTGCAGTGGATCTCTACAGAAGAGTCCGGCCCCCTCCCCGGCAGAAGTGTGGGTGCAGTGGATGACTCTACAGAAGAGTCCGGCCCCCTCCCCGGCAGAAGTGTGGGTGCAGTGGATGACTCTACAGAAGAGTCCGGCCCCTCCCCGGCAGAAGTGTGGGTGCAGTGGATGACTCTACAGAAGAGTCCGGCCCCTCCCCCGGCAGAATTGTCCGTGCAGTGGATCTCTACAGACGAGTCCGGCCCCTCCCCGGCAGAAGTGTGGATGCAGTGGATGACTCTACAGAAGAGTCCGGCCCCCTCCCCGGCAGAGTGTGGGTGCAGTGGGTGACTCTACAGAAGAGTCCGGCCCCCTCCCCGGCAGAAGTGTGGGTGCAGTGGATGACTCTACAGAAGAGTCCGGCCCCCTCCCCGGCAGAATTGTCCGTGCAGTGGATGACTCTACAGAAGAGTCCGGCCCCCTCCCCGGCAGAAGTGTGGGTGCAGTGGGTGACTCTACAGAAGAGTCCGGCCCCCTCCCCGGCAGAAGTGTGGGTGCAGTGGGTGACTCTACAGAAGAGTCCGGCCCCCTCCCCCGGCAGAACTGTGGGTGCAGTGGGTGACTCTACAGAAGAGTCCGGCCCCCTCCCCGGCAGAAGTGAGAGCAGAGAGGATTGTCGTGGAGTATTAGCTTTATTAGAAAATAAATTACAGCCCCGGTGAGCGCACAGACTCCGGTACAATCTCATCATAATAAAATCTTTGGCTTGAAAGGACAGTTCTGCGCCCAGGGTGCAGGGACTGACGGAGGGTGATGTGGGGCGTCCAGTATTGGGTCCTTTCCTCCTTACCTGACGCTCAGTCTACACAGGGTCTCTGACACACTGTGCCGCCCCTCCCCATCGTCCTCTTAGTCACTGTCCTCCTTGTCCTGCACGGTGGTTGTGGAGTGGTTGTACAGACCCTGCGCCATCAGGTGCAGCGCCAGGCCGTTCTTTAAGCCGGACGCTTTCTTGATCTTGGCCCGTTTGTTCTGGAACCAAATCTTGATCTGGGATTCGTTGAGGTTGAGCTCTTGGGCCAAGCTCTGGCGCCGCTGCTCCGTAATGTAGCGATTGGCCTGGAACTCGGCTTTCAGTCGCTGCAGCTGCTCGGCAGTGAAGGCGGTGCAGGGCCGCTTGTCCTCCTTCTCACTCTTCTTCTTCTTCAGCTTCCGAGTGCAGGGCCCTGAAAACACGAGGGGACACTGATGAAAGGGGGCTGAAAAATAGAAGGAGGGGGCACTGAAGAAAGGGGGCTGAAAAATAGGAGGGGCACTGATCAAAGGGAGCTGAAAAATAGAAGGAGGGGCACTGATGAAAGGGGGCTGAAAAATAGAAGGAGGGGCACTGAAGAAAGGGGCTGAAAAATAGGAGGGGCACTGATCAAAGGGAGCTGAAAAATAGAAGGAGGGGCACTGATGAAAGGGGGGCTGAAAAATAGGAGGGGGCACTGATGAAAGGGAGCTGAAAAATAGAAGGAGGGGCACTGATGAAAGGGGGCTGAAAAATAGGACAGGGGCACTGATAAAGGGGGCTGAAAAATAGGAGGGGGCACTGAAGAAAGGGGGCTGAAAAAACGAGGGGGACACTGATGAAAGGGGGCTGAAAAATAGGAGGGGGCACTGATGAAAGGGGGCTGAAAAATAGAAGGAGGGGACACTGATGAAAAGGGGCCCTGAAAAATAGGAGGAGGGGGCACTGATAAAGGGGGCCTGAAAATAGAATGAGGGCACTGAAGAAAGGGGGCTGAAAAAACGAGGGGACACTGATGAAAGGGGGCTGAAAAAATAGAATGAGGGGCCACTGAAGAAAGGGGGCTGAAAAATAGAAGGAGGGGCGCTGAAGAGACGGGGGCTGAAAAATAGTAGGGGGCACTGATGAAAGGGGGCTGAAAAATAGAAGGAGGGGCACTGAAGAAAGGGGGCTGAAAAATAGAAGGAGGGGACACTGATGAAAAGGGGCCTAAAAAATAGGAGGGCCAATGATGAAAGGGGCGTGAAAAATAGGATGGGGGCACTGAAAAAGGGGGCTGCAAAAAACAGAGGAGGACACTGATGAAAGAAGCGCTAAAAAGGGGGCACTGATTAAGGGGACAAATGCAGCTGTTATCATCAGGTCAGTGTAGTCATCAGTATGGTGCTGTTGTGACGTCATCTGCGTGGTGATGATCTCTGTATGAGCGGGTAACGCCCATCATTGCCCCACTCTCGCTACATTGTGGAGGGGTCAGTGTGAATGTAACTATGATTATTATGTAGGCAGGGTCTGAACTATTCCGCACAGTAGATACTGCCAAGCACATTATGCACACACAGTCTAGGTGTCTGGAGCAGGCGCTTATGGCTGGGCTGTTCCCCAGGTGCTTAGAATTGGCTACAACAAAATCCGCTACAATGTATCACCGGCGTGATCAAAAATGTAATCCGCTACAATGTATCACTGGGTGTTATCAAAATGTAATCCACTACAATGTATCACTGGGTGTTATCAAAATGTAATCCACTACAATGTATCACTGGGTGTTATCAAAATGTAATCCACTACAATGTATCACTGGTGTTATCAAAATGTAATCCACTACAATGTGCAATAATGCAGCAGTGGATACAGATATATAATGCAGCGGTGGATAAGGATATATGATGGAGCGGTGGATACGGATATATGATGGAGCGGTGGATACGGATATATGATGGAGCGGTGGATACGGATATATGATGGAGCGATGGATACGGATATATGATGGAGCGGTGGATACGGATATATGATGGAGCGGTGGATACGGATATATGATGGAGCGGTGGATACGGATATATGATGGAGCGGTGGATACGGATATATGATGGAGCGGTGGATACAGATGTCACATATAGTACAGGGTTGTATACAGATAATCTTGCAAATCGGAGGAGTCGGGAGTGGGGAGGCGTCCATAGAGACCGAAATGGCTCTTAGTGTACAAGAAATTACAAGAAATGTTCTCTCAGCTGACAACTTAATTCCTGTCAATCACATCCGGACTGTTCCTAAGAAGCTCCAGATCTGAGACATTCCAGAGCACTGACCCACCTATACTATAATCCAGAGCACTGACCCTCTATACTATAATCCAGAGCACTGACCCACCTATACTATAATCCAGAACACTGACCCACCTATACTATAATCCAGAGCACTGACCCACCTATACTATAATCCAGAGCACTGACCCACCTATACTATAATCCAGAGCACTGACCCACCTATACTATAATCCAGAGCACTGACCCACCTATACTATAATCCAGAACACTGACCCACCTATACTATAATCCAGAGCACTGACCCACCTATACTATAATCCAGAGCACTGACCCCTATACAATAATCCAGAGCACTGACCCACCTATACTATAATCCAGAGCACTGACCCCCTATACTATAATCCAGAGCACTGACCCACCTATACTATAATCCAGAACACTGACCCACCTATACTATAATCCAGAGCACTGACCCACCTATACTATAATCCAGAGCACTGACCCACCTATACTATAATCCAGAACACTGACCCACCTATACTATAATCCAGAGCACTGACCCACCTATACTATAATCCAGAGCACTGACCCACCTATACTTTAATCCAGAACACTGACCCACCTATACTATAATCCAGAGCACTGACCCACCTATACTATAATCCAGAGCACTGACCCACCTATACTATAATCCAGAGCACTGACCCACCTATACTATAATCCAGAACACTGACCCACCTATACTATAATCCAGAGCACTGACCCACCTATACTATAATCCAGAGCACTGACCCACCTATACTATAATCCAGAACACTGACCCACCTATACTATAATCCAGAGCACTGACCCACCTATACTATAATCCAGAGCACTGACCCACCTATACTATAATCCAGAGCACTGACCCACCTATACTATAATCCAGAGCACTGACCCACCTATACTATAATCCAGAGCACTGACCCACCTATACTATAATCCAGAGCACTGACCCACCTATACTATAATCCAGAGCACTGACCCACCTATACTATAATCCAGAGCACTGACCCACCTATACTATAATCCAGAGCACTGACCCACCTATACTATAATCCAGAGCACTGACCCACCTATACTATAATCCAGAGCACTGACCCACCTATACTATAATCCAGAGCACTGACCCACCTATACTATAATCCAGAGCACTGACCACCTATACTATAATCCAGAGCACTGACCCACCTATACTATAATCCAGAGCACTGACCCACCTATACTATAATCCAGAGCACTGACCCACCTATACTATAATCCAGAGCACTGACCCACCTATACTATAATCCAGAGGACTGACCCACCTATACTATAATCCAGAGCACTGACCCACCTATACTATAATCCAGAGCACTGACCCACCTATACTATAATCCAGAGCACTGACCCACCTATACTATAATCCAGAGCACTGACCCACCTATACTATAATCCAGAGCACTGACCCACCTATACTATAATCCAGAGCACTGACCCACCTATACTATAATCCAGAGCACTGACCCACCTATACTATAATCCAGAGCACTGACCCACCTATACTATAATCCAGAGCACTGACCACCTATACTATAATCCAGAGCACTGACCCACCTATACTATAATCCAGAGCACTGACCCACCTATACTATAATCCAGAGCACTGACCCACCTATATTATAATCCAGAGCACTGACCCACCTATATTATAATCCAGAGCACTGACCCACCTATACTATAATCCAGAACACTGACCCACCTATACTATAATCCAGAACACTGACCCACCTATACTATAATCCAGAGCACTGACCCACCTATACTATAATCCAGAGCACTGACCCACCTATACTATAATCCAGAGCACTGACCCACCTATACTATAATCCAGAACACTGACCCACCTATACTATAATCCAGAACACTGACCCACCTATACTATAATCCAGAACACTGACCCACCTATACTATAATCCAGAGCACTGACCCCCCTATACTATAATCCAGAACACTGACCCACCTATATTATAATCCAGAGCACTGACCCACCTATACTATAATCCAGAGCACTGACCCACCTATACTATAATCCAGAACACTGACCCACCTATACTATAATCCAGAACACTGACCCCCCTATACTATAATCCAGAACACTGACCCACCTATATTATAATCCAGAGCACTGACCCACCTATACTACAATCCAGAGCACTGACCCACCTATACTATAATCCAGAGCACTGACCCACCTATACTATAATCCAGAGCACTGACCCACCTATACTATAATCCAGAGCACTGACCCACCTATACTATAATCCAGAACACTGACCCACCTGTACTATAATCCAGAACACTGACCCATCTGTACTATAATCCAGAACACTGACCCACCTATACTATAATCCAGAACACAGACCCACCTATACTATAATCCAGAACACTGACCCATCTATACTATAATCCAGAACTAACCCATCTGTACTATAATCCAGAACTAACCCATCTGTACTATAATCCAAAACACTGACCCATCTGTACTATAATCCAGAACACTGACCCATCTGTACTATAATCCAGAACACTGACCCACCTATACTATAATCCAGAACACTGACCCATCTGTACTATAATCCAGAACACTGACCCACCTATACTATAATCCAGAGAACTGACCCACCTATACTATAATCCAGAACACTGACCCATCTGTACTATAATCCAGAACACTGACCCACCTATACTATAATCCAGAACACTGACCCATCTATACTATAATCCAGAACACAGACCCACCTATACTATCATCCAGAACACTGACCCATCTGTACTATAATCCAGAACACTGACCCACCTATAGTATAATCCAGAACACAGACCCACCTATACTATAATCCAGAACACTGACCCATTTGTACTATAATCCAGAACACTGACCCACCTATACTATAATCCAGAACACTGACCCATCTGTACTATAATCCAGAACACTGACCCACCTATAGTATAATCCAGAACACTGACCCATCTGTACTATAATCCAGAACACTGACCCACCTATACTATAATCCAGAACACTGACCCACCTATACTATAATCCAGAACACTGACCCATCTGTACTATAATCCAGAACACTGACCCACCTATACTATAATCCAGAACACTGAGCCACCTATACTATAATCCAGAACACTGACCCATCGGTACTATAATCCAGAACACTGACCCACCTATACTATAATCCAGAACACTGACCCATCTGTACTATAATCCAGAACACTGATCCATCTGTACTATAATCCAGAACACTGACCCATCTATACTATAATCCAGAACCCTGACCCACCTATACTATAATCCAGAACACTGACCCATCTGTACTATAATCCAGAACACTGACCCATCTGTACTATAATCCAGAACACAGACCCACCTATACTATAATCCAGAACACTGACCCATCTATACTATGATCCAGAACACTTATACGGATACTGTCTATGGGACTAATAACCGTTTGTGTTGCTCGCCCAGTAATAATACTGTATATGGGACTGATAACCGTTTGTGTTGCTCGCCCAGTAAAATAGTGAGAGGAGTAATAATACTGTATATGGGACTGATAACCATTTGTGTTGCTCGCCCAGTAATAATTCTGTATATGGGACTGATAACCGTTTGTGTTGCTCGCCCAGTAACATAGTGAGAGGAGTAATAATACTGTATATGGGACTGATAACCGTTTGTGTTGCTCGCCCAGTAATAATTCTGTATATGGGACTGATAACCGTTTGTGTTGCTCGCCCAGTAATAATACTGTATATGGGACTGATAACCGTTTGTGTTGCTCGCCCAGTAATAATACTGTATATGGGACTGATAACTGTTTGTGTTGCTCGCCCAGTAATAATACTGTATATGGGACTGATAACCGTTTGTGTTGCTCGCCCAGTAATAATACTGTATATGGGACTGATAACCGTTTGTGTTGCTCGCCCAGTAATAATACTTTATATGGGACTGATAACCGTTTGTGTTGCTCGCCCAGTAATAATACTGTATATGATGGCCGGTAATAGCGGCTGCTGTATCCTCACAGTACAGTATTCGGTTTAGTATGAAGCAGGAGATATATAATATATACATTGATTTATTACACCCACCACCGTAATGTGGAAAGTAACTGTGAGAGTATATGTTCGGGTGAGTGGGAGCTTCTGTCGCCCGCACCGTCCTGTCGGCAGCCCCGCACCGTCCACATGTGCACAGGCCTCCCTCCTGCCTTCACCTGCTAGATTCTCAGTAAATGTCCGTCGGCTGCCACGTCATGTACTAAAGGATATCTGGCACCGAGCAGCGGATACTCCATGTGTAGAAGGGGCTAAATACAGAAAAAGCGCAGGAAGTGTGTACAGGGTCCAGAACCTATTGTATGAGATATGTCTATCATGTACATACAGTATGACACCCGACATACACAGCACCCTACACCCTATACATACAGTATAACACCCGGCATACACAGCACCCTACACCCTATACATACAGTATAACACCCGGCATACACAGCACCCTACACCATATACATACAGTATAACACCCGGCATATACAGCACCCTACACCCTATACATACAGTATAACACCCGGCATACAGAGCACCCTACACCATATACATACAGTATAACACCCGGCATATACAGCACCCTACACCCTATACATACAGTATAACACCCGGCATACACAGCACCCTATACCATATACATACAGTACAACACCCGGCATACACAGCACCCTACACCCTATACATACAGTATAGCACCCGGCATACACAGCACCCTACGCCCTATACATACAGTATAATACCCGGCACCCTACACCATATACATACAGTATAATACCCGGCATACCGAGCACCCTACACCCTATACATACAGTATGACACCCGGCATACACAGCACCCTACACCCTATACATACAGTATAACACCCGCCATACACAGCACCCTACACCCTATACATACAGTATAACACCCGGCATACACGGCACCCTACACCATATACATACAGTATAACACCCGGCATATACAGCACCCTACACCCTATAAATACAGTATAACACCCGGCATACACGGCACCCTATACCATATACATACAGTACAACACCCGGCATACACAGCACCCTACACCCTATACATACAGTATGGCACCCGGCATACACAGCACCCTACACCCTATACATACAGTATAATACCTGGCACCCTACACCCTATACATACAGTATAATACCAGGCATACAGAGCACCCTACACCCTATACATACAGTATGACACCCGGCATACACAGCACCCTACACCCTATACATACAGTATAACACCCGGCATACACAGCACCCTACACCCTATACATACAGTACAACACCCGGCATACACGGCACCTACACCATATTCATACAGTATAACACCCGGCATACACAGCACCCTACATCCTATACATACAGTATAACACCCGGCACCCTACACCCTATACATACAGTATAACACCCGGCATACACAGCACCCTACACCATATACATACAGTATAACACCCGGCATACACGGCACCCTACACATACAGTATAACACCCGGCATACACAGCACCCTACACCATATACATACAGTATAACACCCGGCATACACGGCACCCTACACATACAGTATAACACCCGGCATACACAGCACCCTACACCATATACATACAGTATAACACCCGGCATACACAGCACCCTACACCATATACATACAGTATAACACCCGGCATACACGGCACCCTACACATACAGTATAACACCCGGCATACACAGCACCCTACACCATATACATACAGTATAACACCCGGCATACACGGCACCCTACACATTATACATACAGTATAACACCCGGCACCCTACACCCTATACATACAGTATAACACCCGGCATTCACAGCACCCTACACCCTATACATACAGTATAACACCCGGCATACACAGCCCCCTACACCATATACATACAGTATAACACCCGGCACCCTACACCCTATACATACAGTATAACACCCGGCATACACGGCACCCTACACCCTATACATACAGTATAACACCCGGCATACACGGCACCCTACACATTATACATACAGTATAACACCCGGCACCCTACACCCTATACATACAGTATAACACCCGGCACCCTACACCATATACATACAGTATAACACCCGGCACCCTACAACCTATACATACAGTATAACACCCGGCATACACAGCACCCTACACCCTATACACACAGTATAACACCCGGCACCCTACACCATATACATACAGTATAACACCCGCCATACACAGCACCCTAAACCCTATACATACAGTATAACACCCGCCATACACAGCACCCTACACCCTATACATACAGTATAACACCCGGCATACACAGCACCCTACACCCTATACACACAGTATAACACCCGGCACCCTACACCATATACATACAGTATAACACCCGCCATACACAGCACCCTACACCCTATACATACAGTATAACACCCGGCATACACAGCACCCTACACCCTATACATACAGTATAACACCCGCCATACCCGGCACCACATATCTCGTCTTGTGAACCAGTATAAACCAGTCCGATGTACCTTATAGATGTGAGTCTGACCAGCATGGAATACACTTTATATAAGAACTTTTCGTTGTTCTTTATCGGCCTTTATGGAAATATCGGTAGAATCTTTCCCATATACATCGGGGAGAATCCGGCGACTGCTGGATGAGTATATAGATATAGGAATCTGTGTGTATAATGTATGTGGGAGGAAATAAATGTAAAATAATTCGTGTTCTATATGTGTATATATACGGAGAGAGAAGAATCGGCGGCTACCGTGTTCTGTACACGGGAATAATAAAGGGGCAGAAGAAACGTGGGATAATAGTGTCCGTATAGGAATATAATGTTCCGTACACGAACAGGAATAGATGTCATCCTCGGTATTTAAATGTATACTGAAATAATTCCGGCTCTATGTATATATAGAGAAGACTAGGCGGTTACCGTGTTCTGTACGGGGAACAGACGTGGAATCACTGATATTTATGAGATATATATATATAGGGCAATCTGTGTGTATAATGCATAGAAGAGGAAAGAGACGAAAACGAATGTGTTCTATAGAAAGAGAAGAATCGGCGGTTACCGTGTTCTGTACACGGAATAATATAGGGGCAGAAGAAATGTGGGATAATGGATGTCATTATAGGAATATAATGTTCCGTACAGGAACAGGAATAGATGTCATCCTCGGTATTCATTATATAAACAGGAGAGAATCTGTGCTCATGTTGTATAGAAGAAGAAATAATTGTAAAATAATGCGCCCAGTATATACAGGCGGATAATGTTCCGTACACGGACAGGATTATGCGTGGAATCTACTTTATATGTTTGGAATCTATATGTGACATAATGGAGTGAATGTAACATATAGAAATACAGGTGTTCCCAGCGTGCTATATACAGACAGGAGCAGAAGTCTCGGGTTTACTATACTATAATCCAGAACACCTATACGGATACTGAATATGGGACTGATAACCGTTTGTGTTGATCGCCCAGTAACCAATATGTATAGGGTGTAGGGTGCTGTGTATGCCGGGGGTTATACTGTATGTATAGGTGCCGGGTGTTAAACTGTATGTATGTGGTGTAGGGTGCTGTGTATGCCGGGTGTTATACTGTATGTATATGGTGTAGGGTGCTGTGTATGCCGGGGGTTATACTGTATGTATAGGGTGCCGGGTGTTATACTGTATGTATAGGGCGTAGGGTGCTGTGTATGCCGGGTGTTAAACTGTATGTATGTGGTGTAGGGTGCTGTGTATGCCGGGTGTTATACTGTATGTATATGGTGTAGGGTGCTGTGTATGCCGGGGGTTATACTGTATGTATAGGGTGCCGGGTGTTATACTGTATGTATAGGGCGTAGGGTGCTGTGTATGCCGGGTGTTAAACTGTATGTATGTGGTGTAGGGTGCTGTGTATGCAGGGTGTTATACTGTATGTATGTGGTGTAGGGTGCCGTGTATGCCGGGTGTTATACTGTATGTATATGGTGTAGGGTGCTGTGTATGCCGGGTGTTATACTGTATGTGTAGGGTGCTGTGTATGCCGGGTGTTATACTGTATGTATATGGTGTAGGGTGCTGTGTATGCCGGGTGTTATACTGTATGTATAGGGTGTAGGGTGCTGTGTATGCCGGGTGTTATACTGTATGTATATGGTGTAGGGTGCTGTGTATGCCGGGTGTTATACTGTATGTATAGGGTGTAGGGTGCTGTGTATGCCGGGTGTTATACTGTATGTATAGGGTGTAGGGTGCTGTGTATGCCGGGTGTTATACTGTATGTATGTGGTGTAGGGTGCTGTGTATGCCGGGTGTTATACTGTATGTATATGGTGTAGGGTGCTGTGTATGCCGGGTGTTATACTGTATGTATATGGTGTAGGGTGCTGTGTATGCCGGGTGTTATACTGTATGTATAGGGTGTAGGGTGCTGTGTATGCCGGGTGTTATACTGTATGTATATGGTGTAGGGTGCCGTGTATGCCGGGTGTTATACTGTATGTATAGGGTGTAGGGTGCCGGGTGTTATACTGTGTGTATAGGGTGTAGGGTGCTGTGTATGCCGGGTGTTGTACTGTATGTATATGGTATAGGGTGCCGTGTATGCCGGGTGTTATACTGTATGTATAGGGTGTAGGGTGCTGTATATGCCGGGTGTTATACTGTATGTATATGGTGTAGGGTGCCGTGTATGCCGGGTGTTATACTGTATGTATATGGTGTAGGGTGCTGTGTATGTCGGGTGTTATACTGTATGTATAGGGTGTAGGGCGCCGTGTATGCCGGGTGTTATACTGTATGTATAGGATGTAGGGGTCTGTGTATGCCGGGTGTCATACTGTATGTATAGGGTGTAGGGTGCTCTGTATGCCGGGTGTTATACTGTATGTATATGGTGTAGGGTGCCGGGTGTTATACTGTATGTATAGGGTGTAGGGTGCTGTGTATGCCGGGTGTTGTACTGTATGTATATGGTATAGGGTGCTGTATATGCCGGGTGTTATACTGTATGTATAGGGTGTAGGGTGCTGTATATGCCGGGTGTTATACTGTATGTATAGGGTGTAGGGTGCTGTATATGCCGGGTGTTATACTGTATGTATAGGGTGTAGGGTGCCGTGTATGCCGGGTGTTATACTGTATGTATAGGGTGTAGGGTGCTGTATATGCCGGGTGTTATGCTGTATGTATAGGTTGTAGGGTGCCGGGTGTTATACTGTATGTATATGGTGTAGGGTGCTGTATATGCCGGGTGTTATACTGTATGTATAGGTTGTAGGGTGCCGGGTGTTATACTGTATGTATATGGTGTAGGGTGCTGTATATGCCGGGTGTTATACTGTATGTATATGGTGTAGGGTGCTGTGTATGCCGGGTGTTATACTGTATGTATAGGGTGTAGGGTGCTGTGTATGCCGGGTGTTATACTGTATGTATAGGGTGTAGGGGCTGTGTATGCCGGGTGTTATACTGTATGTATAGGGTGTAGGGTGCTGTGTATGCCGGGTGCTATACTGTATGTATAGGGTGTAGGGTGCTGTGTATGCCGGGGTTATACTGTATGTATAGGGTGTAGGGTGCTGTGTATGCCGGGTGTTATACTGTATGTATAGGGTGTAGGGTGCTGTGTATGTCGGGTGTCATACTGTATGTACATGATAGACATATCTCATACAATAGGTTCTGGACCCTGTACACACTTCCTGCGCTTTTTCTGTATTTAGCCCTTCTACACATGGAGTATCCGCTGCTCGGTGCCAGATATCCTTTAGTACATGACGTGGCAGCCGACGGACATTTACTGAGAATCTAGCAGGTGAAGGCAGGAGGGAGGCCTGTGCACATGTGGACGGTGCGGGGCTGCCGACAGGACGGTGCGGGCGACAGAAGCTCCCACTCACCCGAACATATACTCTCACAGTTACTTTCCACATTACGGTGGTGGGTGTAATAAATCAATGTATATATTATATATCTCCTGCTTCATACTAAACCGAATACTGTACTGTGAGGATACAGCAGCCGCTATTACCGGCCATCATATACAGTATTATTACTGGGCGAGCAACACAAACTGTTATCAGTCCCATATAAAGTATTATTACTGGGCGAGCAACACAAACGGTTATCAGTCCCATATACAGTATTATTACTGGGCGAGCAACACAAACGGTTATCAGTCCCATATACAGTATTATTACTCCTCTCACTATATTACTGGGCGAGCAACACAAACTGTTATCAGTCCCATATAAAGTATTATTACTGGGCGAGCAACACAAACGGTTATCAGTCCCATATACAGTATTATTACTGGGCGAGCAACACAAACGGTTATCCGTCCCATATACAGTATTATTACTCCTCTCACTATATTACTGGGCGAGCAACACAAACTGTTATCAGTCCCATATAAAGTATTATTACTGGGCGAGCAACACAAACGGTTATCAGTCCCATATACAGTATTATTACTGGGCGAGCAACACAAACGGTTATCAGTCCCATATACAGTATTATTACTGGGCGAGCAACACAAACGGTTATCAGTCCCATATACAGTATTATTACTCCTTTCACTATGTTACTGGGCACCCTATACATACAGTATAACACCCGGCACCCTACACCCTATACATACAGTATAACACCCGGCACCCTACACCCTATACATACAGTATAACACCCGGCATACACGGCACCCTACACCCTATACATACAGTATAACACCCGGCATACACAGCACCGTACACCCTTTACATACAGTATAACACCCGGCACCCTATACCATATACATACAGTATAACACCCGGCATACACAGCACCCTACACCCTATACATACAGTATAACACCCGGCATACACAGCACCCTACACCCTATACATACAGTATAACACCCGGCACCCTACACCCTATACATACAGTATAACACCCGCCATACACAGCACCCTACACCCTATACATACAGTATAACACCCGGCATACACGGCACCCTACACCATATACATACAGTATAACACCTGGCACCCTACACCCTATACATACAGTATAACACCCGGCATACACGGCACTACACCCTATACATACAGTATAACACCCGGCATACACAGCACCTACACCCTATACATACAGTATAACACCCGGCATACACAGCACCCTACACCCTATACATACAGTATAACACCTACGGCATACATATAACGCAGCACCCTACACCCTATACATACAGTATAACACCCGGCATACACAGCACCCTACACCCTATACATACAGTATAACACCCGGCATACACAGCACCTACACCATATACATACAGTATAACACCCGGCATACACGGCACCCTACACCCTATACACACAGTATAACACCCGGCACCCTACACCCTATACATACAGTATAACACCCGGCATACACAGCACCCTACACCCTATACACACAGTATAACACCCGGCACCCTACACCATATACATACAGTATAACACCCGCCATACACAGCACCCTACACCCTATACATACAGTATAACACCCGCCATACACAGCACCCTACACCCTATACATACAGTATAACACCCGGCATACACAGCACCCTACACCCTATACATACAGTATAACACCCGCCATACCCGGCACCACATATCTCGTCTTGTGAACCAGTATAAACCAGTCCGATGTACCTTATAGATGTGAGTCTGACCAGCATGGAATACACTTTATATAAGAACTTTTCGTTGTTCTTTATCGGCCTTTATGGAAATATCGGTAGAATCTTTCCCATATACATCGGGGAGAATCCGGCGACTGCTGGATGAGTATATAGATATAGGAATCTGTGTGTATAATGTATGTGGGAGGAAGTAAATGTAAAATAATTCGTGTTCTATATGTGTATATATACGGAGAGAGAAGAATCGGCGGCTACCGTGTTCTGTACACGGGAATAATAAAGGGGCAGAAGAAATGTGGGATCATAGTGTCCGTATAGGAATATAATGTTCCGTACACGAACAGGAATAGATGTCATCCTCGGTATTTACATGTATACTGGAAATAATTCCGGCTCTATGTATATATAGAGAAGACTAGGCGGTTACCGTGTTCTGTACGGGGAACAGACGTGGAATCACTGATATTTATGAGATATATATATATAGGGCAATCTGTGTGTATAATGCATAGAAGAGGAAAGAGACGAAAACGAATGTGTTCTATAGAAAGAGAAGAATCGGCGGTTACCGTGTTCTGTACACGGGGATAATAAAGGGCAGAAGAAATGTGGGATAATGGTGTCATTATAGGAATATAATGTTCCGTACACGAACAGGAATAGATGTCATCCTCGGTATTCATTATATAAACAGGAGAGAATCTGTGCTCATGTTGTATAGAAGAAGAAATAATTGTAAAATAATGCGCCCAGTATATACAGGCGGATAATGTTCCGTACACGGACAGGATTATGCGTGGAATCTACTTTAATGTTTGGAATCTATATGTGACATAATGGAGTGAATGTAACATATAGAAATACGGGTGTTCCCAGCGTGCTGTATACAGACAGGAGCAGAAGTCTCGGGTTTCTAACACATGTATCCGGGTGTATAGGGTGAGATGGGGTCGGGCACTCACCTGAGGACGGTCGGTCGGAGTAGCGGGTGCAGTACACCCAGGCGGGCCACACCATCGGGTCACTTTTGTGTGAAGCGGGCGCCGTGTTTCCCACCAGCAGTAGCGCAGGATTGGGGTCGCTCCCCCTGGAGCTCTCCGAGGTGGAATCAGAGTCCGGGCTGGCAGTGGGGTTACCCTGCCGGGTGTGTAAGGGGTTTACGTTCTCTCGCCCGGGGGTCTCTTTCCTGCAGCCGAAATCTGGACGTAAAATATTGTCTATGAAAAAGTTGGTGGTCCGGTGCGGGGGCGCTCCGGGGTGCAGAGGTGGCGGGGAGACCCCGGTGTCCGCTTCACTGGGGGCTCCGGGACTGTGCTCAGTCTGATCCTCCATTATGGCACCAACCAGCCCCGGAGCCCACCCCAGTTGGGTGCCCCTGCAGAAGCACCCTCTATTCCCTAGACCGTGTCCCCAAACTGTCCGCACTAAAAACTGGAGATCGCCATCAGCAGCAGCAGCAGCGTGTGACCAGCAGCAAAGCCCTCTGCGCCCCGACCACTCCGCCGCACTCTGCTGCTCTCCTCTGACTCCTCTCCCTGCCGCTCTCTACTTTTCCCATCATCCGGAAGCACGTGAGTCAACTGCACGTGTGACTGACCAATAGGAAGCGGGGAGCAGGCCGAATATTCCTGAAGGGACCAAAGGGAGCGCAGGGATCTGACGCCAAGTGAAGGAGTGCCAAGAAATATCTGTATCATCCTCCACAACAAGGAGGAAGAAGAAGAATAATAATAATAATAGTGTATAATCTCAGCCCCGGAGCCCACTCCCAGTTGCGCCCCTGGCAGAAGCACCCTCATTCCCTAGACCAACTCAAACTGGGTCCGGCACTAAAAACTGAGACGCTGAACAGCAGCAGCAGCAGCGTGCACCAGCAGCAAAGCCCTCTGCGCCTCGGGACCACTCACAAAAATTCTGCTGCTCTCCTCTGACTTCCTCTCTGCCAGTTTCTACTTCCTCGAATATCCGGAAGCACGTGAGCCAACCGTACGTGTGGACCAATTCACATAGCGGGGGAGCAGTAAATAATATTCCTGAAGGGACCAAAAAGGGAGCAGGACTACGCCAAGGAAGGAGCAAGAAATATCTGCATCATCCCACAACAAGGAGGAAGAAGAAGAATAATAATAACAGTGTATAATCTCAGCACTAGTTCCCATCAGTCTGCACATAACATATAATCTCTGCACTAAGCCTCTATCAGTCTGCACACACACATAATCTCAGCACTAGTTCTATCAGTCTATAACATAACATATAATCTCAGCACTAGTTCTATCAGTCTGCACATAACACATAATCTCAGCACTAGTTCTATCAGTCTGCACATAACATATAATATCAGCTACTAGTTCTATCAGTCTGCACATAACATATACTATCACTACTAGTTCTATCAGTCTGCACATAATATATAATATCAGCACTAGTTCTATCAGTCTGCACATAACATATACTATCACTACTAGTTCTATCAGTCTGCATATAATATAACATATACTATCACTACTAGTTCTATCAGTCTGCACATAATATATAATATCACTACTAGTTCTATCAGTCTGCACATAACATATACTATCACTACTAGTTCTATCAGTCTGCATATATATATATACTATCACTACTAGTTCTATCAGTCTGCACATAATATATAATATCAGCACTAGTTCTATCAGTCTGCATATAACATATACTATCACTACTAGTTCTATCAGTCTGCACATAACATATAATATCACTACTAGTTCTATCAGTCTGCACATAACATATACTATCACTACTAGTTCTATCAGTCTGCACATAATATAACATATACTATCACTACTAGTTCTATCAGTCTGCACATAACATATAATATCAGCTACTAGTTCTATCAGTCTGCATATAACATATACTATCACTACTAGTTCTATCAGTCTGCACATAATATATACTATCACTACTAGTTCTATCAGTCTGCATATAACATAACATATACTACAAGCACTAGTTCTATCAGTCTGCACATAACATATAATATCAGCACTAGTCCTATCAGTCTGCATATAATATATAATATCAGCACTAGTTCTATCAGTCTGCACATAATATATAATATCACTACAAGTTCTATCAGTCTGCACATAACATATACTATCAGCACTAGTTCTATCAGTCTGCACATAATATATAATATCACTACTAGTTCTATCAGTCTGCACATAGCATATACTATCACTACTAGTTCTATCAGTCTGCACATAATATATACTATCACTACTAGTTCTATCAGTCTGCATATAATATAACATGTACTATCACTACTAGTTCTATCAGTCTGCACATAATATATAATATCAGCACTAGTTCTATCAGTCTGCATATAATATATAATATCACTACTAGTTCTATCAGTCTTCATATAATATAACATGTACTATCACTACTAGTTCTATCAGTCTGCAAATAACATAACATATAATATCAGCACTAGTTCTATCAGTCTGCACATAACATATACTATCACTACTAATTCTCTCAGTCTAAATATAATATAACATATAATATCACTACTAGTTCTATCAGTCTGCATATAATATAACATATAATATCAGCACTAGTTCTATCAGTCTGCACATAATATATAATATCACTACTAGTTCTATCAGTCTGCACATAACATATACTATCACTACTAGTTCTATCAGTCTGCACATAATATATAATATCACCACTAGTTCTATCAGTCTGCACATAAAATATAATATCACTACTAGTTCTATCAGTCTGCAAATAACATAACATATAATATCAGCACTAGTTCAATCAGTCTGCACATAACATATAATATCAGCACTAGTTCTATCAGTCTGCATATAATATAACATATACTATCACTACTAATTCTATCAGTCTGCACATAACATATAATATCAGCACTAGTTCTATCAGTTTGCATATAATATATAATAGCAGCACTAGTTCTATCAGTCTGCACATAATATATAATATCACTACTAGTTCTATCAGTCTGCACATAATATATAATATCACCACTAGTTCTATCAGTCTGCACATAAAATATATCACTACTAGTTCTATCAGTCTGCAAATAACATAACATATAATATCAGCACTAGTTCTATCAGTCTGCACATAACATATAATATCAGCACTAGTTCTATCAGTCTGCATATAATATAACATATACTATCACTACTAGTTCTATCAGTCTGCACATAATATATAATATCAGCACTAGTTCTATCAGTCTGCACATAACATATAATATCACTACTAGTTCTATCAGTCTGCACATATTATATAATATCACTACTAGTTCTATCAGTCTGCACATAATATATAATATCAGCACTAGTTCTATCAGTCTGCACATATTATATAATATCACTACTAGTTCTATCAGTCTGCACATAATATATAATATCACTACTAGTTCTATCAGTCTGCACATATTATATAATAGCACTACTAGTTCTATCAGTCTGCACATAACATATAATAGCACTACTAGTTCTATCAGTCTGCACATAACATATAATATCACTACTAGTTCTATCAGTCTGCACATAACATATAATATCACTACTAGTTCTATCAGTCTGCACATAATATATAATATCAGCACTAGTTCTATCAGTCTGCATATAACATATACTATCACTACTAGTTCTATCAGTCTGCACATAACATATAATATCACTACTAGTTCTATCAGTCTGCACATAACATATACTATCACTACTAGTTCTATCAGTCTGCACATAATATAACATATACTACCACTACTAGTTCTATCATTCTGCACATAATATAACATATCAGCACTAGTTCTATCAGTCTGCACATAACATATAATATCAGCACTAGTTCTATCAGTCTGCATATAACATATACTATCACTACTAGTTCTATCAGTCTGCACATAATATATACTATCACTACTAGTTCTATCAGTCTGCATATAACATAACATATACTACAAGCACTAGTTCTATCAGTCTGCACATAACATATAATATCAGCACTAGTCCTATCAGTCTGCATATAATATATAATATCAGCACTAGTTCTATCAGTCTGCACATAATATATAATATCACTACAAGTTCTATCTGTCTGCACATAACATATACTATCAGCACTAGTTCTATCAGTCTGCACATAATATATAATATCACTACTAGTTCTATCAGTCTGCACATAGCATATACTATCACTACTAGTTCTATCAGTCTGCACATAATATATACTATCACTACTAGTTCTATCAGTCTGCATATAATATAACATATACTATCACTACTAGTTCTATCAGTCTGCACATAATATATAATATCAGCTACTAGTTCTATCAGTCTGCACATAATATATAATATCACTACTAGTTCTATCAGTCTGCATATAATATAACATATACTATCACTACTAGTTCTATCAGTCTGCACATAACATATAATATCAGCACTAGTTCTATCAGTCTGCACATAACATATACTATCACTACTAGTTCTATCAGTCTGCACATAATATAACATATAATATCACTACTAGTTCTATCAGTCTGCACATAATATAACATATAATATCAGCACTAGTTCTATCAGTCTGCACATAACATATAATATCACTACTAGTTCTATCAGTCTGCACATAATATATCATGTACTATCACTACTAGTTCTATCAGTCTGCACATAATATATAATATCAGCACTAGTTCTATCAGTCTGCACATAAAATATAATATCACTACTAGTTCTATCAGTCTGCAAATAACATACTATATAATATCAGCACTAGTTCTATCAGTCTGCACATAACATATAATATCAGCACTAGTTCTATCAGTCTGCATATAATATAACATATACTATCACTACTAGTTCTATCAGTCTGCACATAACATATAATATCAGCACTAGTTCTATCAGTCTGCATATAATATATAATATCAGCACTAGTTCTATCAGTCTGCATATAACATATAATATCAGCACTAGTTCTATCAGTCCGCACATAACATATAATCTCAGCGCTAGTTCTATCAGTCCGCACATAACATATACTATCACTACTAGTTCTATCAGTCTGCACATAACATATACTATCACTACTAGTTCTATCAGTCTTCACATAACATATAATATCAGCACTAGTTCTATCAGTCTGCAGATAACATAACATATACTATCACCACTAGTTCTATCAGTCTGCACATAATATATAATATCAGCACTAGTTCCATCAGTCTGCACATAACATATAATCTCAGCGCTAGTTCTATCAGTCCGCACATAACATATACTATCACTACTAGTTCTATCAGTCTGCACATAATATAACATATACTATCACTACTAGTTCTATCAGTCTGCACATAACATATACTATCACTACTAGTTCTATCAGTCTGCATATAATATATCATGTACTATCACTACTAGTTCTATCAGTCTAGACAAAATATATAATATCAGCACTAGTTCTATCAGTCTGCACATAACATATAATATCAGCACTAGTTCTATCAGTCTGCACATAACATATAATATCAGCACTAGTCCTATCAGTCTGCACAGAACATATCATATCAGCACTGGTTCTATCAGTCTGCACATAACATATAATATCAGCACTAGTTCTATCAGTCTGCACATAACATAACATATAATATCAGCACTAGTCCTATCAGTCTGCATATAATATATAATATCACTACTAGTTCTATCAGTCTGCCTATAATATAACATATACTATCGCTACTAGTTCTATCAGTCTGCATATAATATAACATATACTATCACTACTAGTTCTATCAGTCTGCACATAATATATAATATCACTACTAGTTCTATCAGTCTGCACATAACATATAATATCATCACTAGTTCTATCAGTCTGCACATAATATAATATGTACTATCACTACTAGTTCTATCAGTCTAGCACACAATATATAATATCAGTACTAGTTCTATCAGTCTGCACATAACATATAATATCAGCACTAGTTCTATCAGTCCGCATATAACATAAACTATCACTACTAGTTCTATCAGTCTGCACATAATATATAATTTCAGCACTAGTTCTATCAGTCTGCACATAACATATACTATCACTACTAGTTCTATCAGTCTGCATATAATATAACATATACTATCACTACTAGTTCTATCAGTCTGCACATAATATATAATATCACTACTAGTTCTATCAGTCTGCACATAATATATACTATCACTACTAGTTCTATCAGTCTGCACATAATATATACTATCACTACTAGTTCTTTCAGTCTGCACATAATATAAAATATCACTAATAGTTCTATCAGTCTGCACTTAGCATATACTATCACTACTAGTTCTATCAGTCTGCATATAATATAACATGTACTATCACTACTAGTTCTATCAGTCTGCACATAATATATAATATCACTACTAGTTCTATCAGTCTGCACATAACATATACTATCACTACTAGTTCTATCAGTCTGCACATAATATAAAATATCACTAATAGTTCTATCAGTCTGCACATAGCATATACTATCACTACTAGTTCTATCAGTCTGCATATAATATAACATGTACTATCACTACTAGTTCTATCAGTCTGCACATAATATATAATATCAGCACTAGTTCTATCAGTCTGCACATAACATATATACTATCACTACTAGTTCTATCAGTCTGCACATAATATATAATATCACTACTAGTTCTATCAGTCTGCACATAATATATAACTATCAGCACTAGTTCTATCAGTCTGCACATAATATATAATATCACTACTAGTTCTATCAGTCTGCACATAACATATAATATCACTACTAGTTCTATCAGTCTGCACATAACATATAATATCACTACTAGTTCTATCAGTCTGCACATAACATATAATATCAGCTACTAGTTCTATCAGTCTGCACATAATATATAATATCAGCTACTAGTTCTATCAGTCTGCACATAACATATACTATCACTACTAGTTCTATCAGTCTGCACATAATATACATATACTATCAGCTACTAGTTCTATCAGTCTGCACATAATATATAATATCAGCTACTAGTTCTATCAGTCTGCACATAACATATACTATCACTACTAGTTCTATCAGTCTGCACATAATATACATATACTATCACTACTAGTTCTATCAGTCTGCACATAATATATAATATCAGCACTAGTTCTATCAGTCTGCACATAACATATAATATCAGCACTAGTTCTATCAGTCTGCACATAATATATAACTATCACTACTAGTTCTATCAGTCTGCACATAATATATAATATCACTACTAGTTCTATCAGTCTGCACATAACATATATACTATCAGCTACTAGTTCTATCAGTCTGCACATAACATATAATATCAGCACTAGTTCTATCAGTCTGCACATAACATATAATATCAGCTACTAGTTCTATCAGTCTGCACATAATATATAATATCACTACTAGTTCTATCAGTCTGCACATAACATATAATATCAGCTACTAGTTCTATCAGTCTGCACATAACATATAATATCAGCTACTAGTTCTATCAGTCTGCACATAACATATAATATCACTACTAGTTCTATCAGTCTGCATATAATATAACATATACTATCACTACTAGTTCTATCAGTCTGCACATAATATATAATATCACTACTAGTTCTATCAGTCTGCACATAACATATAATATCAGCTACTAGTTCTATCAGTCTGCACATAATATAACATATACTATCACTACTAGTTCTATCAGTCTGCACATAACATATACTATCACTACTAGTTCTATCAGTCTGCACATAACATATACATATCACTACTAGTTCTATCAGTCTGCACATAATATACATATACTATCACTACTAGTTCTATCAGTCTGCACATAATATAACATATACTATCACTACTAGTTCTATCAGTCTGCACATAACATATAATATCAGCTACTAGTTCTATCAGTCTGCACATAACATATAATATCACTACTAGTTCTATCAGTCTGCACATAATATATAACTATCACTACTAGTTCTATCAGTCTGCACATAACATATAATATCAGCTACTAGTTCTATCAGTCTGCACATAACATATACTATCACTACTAGTTCTATCAGTCTGCACATAACATATAATATCAGCACTAGTTCTATCAGTCTGCACATAACATATAATATCAGCTACTAGTTCTATCAGTCTGCACATAACATATAATATCAGCTACTAGTTCTATCAGTCTGCACATAACATATAATATCAGCTACTAGTTCTATCAGTCTGCACATAACATATACTATCACTACTAGTTCTATCAGTCTGCACATAATATATAATATCACTACTAGTTCTATCAGTCTGCACATAACATATACTATCACTACTAGTTCTATCAGTCTGCACATAATATATAATATCAGCTACTAGTTCTATCAGTCTGCACATAACATATAATATCAGCTACTAGTTCTATCAGTCTGCACATAATATATAATATCACTACTAGTTCTATCAGTCTGCACATAACATATAACTATCACTACTAGTTCTATCAGTCTGCACATAACATATACTATCACTACTAGTTCTATCAGTCTGCACATAACATATAATATCAGCACTAGTTCTATCAGTCTGCACATAACATATAATATCAGCACTAGTTCTATCAGTCTGCACATAACATATACTATCACTACTAGTTCTATCAGTCTGCACATAATATAACATATACTATCACTACTAGTTCTATCAGTCTGCACATAACATATAATATCACTACTAGTTCTATCAGTCTGCACATAACATATAATATCACTACTAGTTCTATCAGTCTGCATATAACATATAATATCACTACTAGTTCTATCAGTCTGCACATAATATATAATATCAGCTACTAGTTCTATCAGTCTGCACATAACATATAATATCACTACTAGTTCTATCAGTCTGCACATAACATATATACTATCACTACTAGTTCTATCAGTCTGCACATAACATATAATATCACTACTAGTTCTATCAGTCTGCACATAACATATACTATCAGCACTAGTTCTATCAGTCTGCACATAACATATAATATCAGCTACTAGTTCTATCAGTCTGCACATAACATATAACTATCACTACTAGTTCTATCAGTCTGCACATAATACAATATATACTATCACTACTAGTTCTATCAGTCTGCATCATAACATATACTATCACTACTAGTTCTATCAGTCTGCACATAATATATATACTATCACTACTAGTTCTATCAGTCTGCACATAATATATAATATCACTACTAGTTCTATCAGTCTGCACATAATATATATACTATCACTACTAGTTCTATCAGTCTGCACATAATATAATATACTATCACTACTAGTTCTATCAGTCTGCACATATAACATATACTATCACTACTAGTTCTATCAGTCTGCACATAACATATAATATCACTACTAGTTCTATCAGTCTGCACATAACATATACTATCACTACTAGTTCTATCAGTCTGCACATAACATATATACTATCACTACTAGTTCTATCAGTCTGCACATAACATATAATATCAGCTACTAGTTCTATCAGTCTGCACATAACATATATACTATCACCACTAGTTCTATCAGTCTGCACATAACATATAATATCAGCACTAGTTCTATCAGTCTGCACATAACATATAATATCAGCACTAGTTCTATCAGTCTGCACATAACATATACTATCACTACTAGTTCTATCAGTCTGCATATAATATAAATATACTATCACTACTAGTTCTATCAGTCTGCACATAACATATACTATCAGCTACTAGTTCTATCAGTCTGCACATAATATATAATATCACTACTAGTTCTATCTGTCTGCATATAACATATACTATCACTACTAGTTCTATCAGTCTGCACATAACATAATATCACTACTAGTTCTATCAGTCTGCACACAATATATACTATCAGTACTAGTTCTATCAGTCTGCAAATAACATAACATATAATATCAGCACTAGTTCTATCAGTCTGCAAATAACATAACATAATATCACTACTAGTTCTATCAGTCCGCACATAACATTTACTATCACTACTAGTTCTATCAGTCTGCACATAATATATAATATCAGCACTAGTTCTATCAGTCTGCACATAACATATAATATCACTACTAGTTCTGTCAGTCTGCACATAACATAACATATACTATCACTACTAGAGATGTCCCGAACTATTCGCCGGCGAACATCGCTTGTTCGCCAAGGCGGGCAAACATATGCGATGTTCGGTCCGCCCCCTATATGTTATCATTGAGCAAACTTTGACCCTGTACCTCACAGTCAGCAGACACATTCCAGCCAATTAGCACCTTCCCTCACAGACCCTCCCACCTCCTATCAAAAAACAAGGACAGCATCCATCTTAGGCCCCATTCACACGTCCGCAATTATGTCCGCATCCATTCCGCAATTCTGTGGAATGGATGCGGACCCATTCATTGTGAATGGGGCTGGACGTGATGCGGAGAGCACACTACTTCCGCATTTGCGAAGCCGCGGCCCTGAACTTCCGGGTTTCGGCCCGAAACATCCGACCACGCCTCTGCAAAAGATAGAGCATGTCTTATTCTTGTCCGCAACCTGCAGACAAGAATAGGCATCTCTATGGGATCCGCAACACACTACGGACGTCTGAATGGGGCCTTAGATTCATTCTGAAGCTGCAGTTTTAGTTAGAGCAGGGAGAGTTCTGCTGCTGCTGCTGAATTAATAGGGAAAGCGTTAGCTACTAGTGTTTTGTGTCCACTCCAGTCCTCAAAGACTCATTTACTGTAAGGACAGCGTCCTGACAGCACCCCAAAAAGCCCTTTTTAGGGCTGGTACATCAGTCTGTTTTTTTATTTTTTATATATATATATTGCAGTTGCCTGCCCGTGTGTGAGAGGCCCACAGACTGTACTGTGCACACTGCCCACCACTCATATCAGGTGGCACAGTACCTTGCAGATAAAAAAGTCATTTAATTTTTACCCTTTAATATAATTGCAGCTGCCTGCCAGTGAGTGTCAGGCCAACACTGACTGTACTGTGCCCACTGCCCACCACTCATATAGGGTGTTACAGTACATTGCACGGCGCACGCGCAGTGACTAAGAGTTCAAACGAAATGGACCGAGCATGGGTCTTTTTCCATCTCCCGGTTCCAAAAATCTATTCACTACACCGGCCCCTGATAGGGGACAAAACAGAGATTAAACTGATAGGAATAGTACTTAGTAACACTAGTTGCATTGGGGGCAAATTCCATTGCAAGAGCCCAAAATTAGAAGGCAGCGGACAGAGCAAGCTCTTTTCTCTATCTCGCCATGCTAGGATTCACTTCAATACACGTCCCCTGATAGGGACTTAACAAAGATTAAACTGGTAAGAATAGTAGTTCACACTATTTGTATTGGTGGCACAGTACATTGCGCTGGCGCACGCGCAGTGCCCCGAATTGGAAGGAAGAGGACCAGACCAACCATCTTTTTTCCATCTCCCGGTTCCAAAAATCTATTCACTACACCGGCCCCTGATAGGGGACAAAACAGAGATTAACGTGGTAAGAACAGATTTTTTTTACAAAAAAAAAAAAGAGGACAGCCTCTGCGGAGCTGGGTATTTTTGGGGCGCGTTACTGGACGCTCATGCACAATGGCTGTAGGCTCATGCGTCCTTTTGCGGAGGTGACAAACCTGGTCAGTCAAACCCAAGGCAACATCATCGACCTCATCCCATATGCGTTTTTTCTGGAGCGTGCCCTGCGGAGAGTGCTGGATCAGGCCGTGGATGAGCATGAAGAGGATGAGTTGTGGTCACCATCACCACCAGAAGCAGCCTTGTCGTCGTCGATTGCTGGACCTGCGGCAACGCTGGAAGAGGAGTCTGAGGAAGAGGAGTCAGAGGAGGAAGGTGGAAGACCAACCACAGCAGGTGTCCCAGGGGGCTTGTTGTCACCTTTCGAGGACCCTTGGTGTTGTACGTGGCTGGGTGGAGGAAGAGACCTTCAATGACGTCAGTGAGGACAAGGAACGGGACATGGCTAGCTTGGTATCCAACCTTCTGCAAATGGGGAGTTTGCGGTGTGTTAAACGGGGAGTTTGGTCTGTCAGAGTTTGGTCTGTCACTGTGAAGCGGGCGTAACCCTTACACTACCTGATCGATACAACATCATACCTGATCGTATACACACACTGGATGTTTTAAAGCACGTTATTCCAAACAATTTAGGAATGTTACGTGATTTATGCCCTTTATGGATTAAAACCCGACTCTGCGTCAACGGCGTAATTTTCCATGGGAGTTTTGCCATGGATCCCCTCCGGCATGCCACAGTCCAGATGTTAGTCCCCTTAAAACAACTTTTCCATCACTATTGTGGCCAGAAAGAGTCCCTGTGGGTTTTAAAGTTCGCCTGCCTATTGAAGTCTATGGCGGTTCGTCCGTTCGCAAACATTTGCGGAAGTTCGTGTTCGCTGTTCGCGAATGGAAAATTTTATGTTCGTGACATCTCTAATCACTACAAGTTCTATCAGTCTGCACATAACATATAATATCACTACTAGTTATATCAGTCTGCACATAATATATCAGCACTAGTTCTATCAGTCTGCACATAATATATAATATCACTACTAGTTCTATCAGTCTGCAAATAACATATAATATCACTACTAGTTATATCAGTCGGCACATAATATAACATATAATATCAGCACTAGTTCTATCAGTCTGCACATAACATATAATATCAGCACTAGTTCTATCAGTCTGCACATAATATATATCAGCACTAGTTCTATCAGTCTGCACATAATATATATCAGCACTAGTTCTATCAGTCTGCACATAATATATATCAGCACTAGTTATATCAGTCGGCACATAATATAACATAATATCACAAGATATTTTAGACTAACACAAACATGGTCACAAGTGCACATCCATAAGGCACGCATACAGATAATAAAACATGGCTGCACAACATTTTACATGCAAACATTGAAACTAAGAAATGGGGATCATTCTAAGTTAAAGTGGTATTAAACCTACTATAAATGAACAAATAGAGGGTCTTTGCGCACATTTTAAAAAAAGTGTCAGGCCCATCTACCAGGCATCAATGTGGCTTCCGCAGATGGGTCCCTAACGCAGGGCTTGACAAATTTACTTGGAATCTAGGAGCCAGCTAAAAAGTTAGGAGCCAGGCGGAGCCGCGTCATAAAGCTCCCAATAGATGCCCCCATAGTGCTGCTCCCCCACTTCTCTATAGAGCCCCCAATAATGCATGCCAGTACATAGGGCCCCCAGTAGATGCCCCCATAGTGTTCCTACCCCTGTTTTCCATAGTGCCCCCATAATGTGCGAGTATATAGGGCCCCCATAATGCTTCCCCTTTTCAATAGGTTATATGACACGTCAGATGCTGCCAGCGTCTAAGTGATCGCCACTGCGGCCGCCATGACATGTGGAAACCCTTACAAGGATTACAGGGTCCGGAGGGAGGGCAGAGAGGTCCGGAGGAGAGGGCAGAGAGGTCCGGAGGAGAGGGCAGAGGGGTCCGGAGGAGAGGGCAGAGGGGTCCGGAGGAGAGGGCAGAGGGGTCCGGAGGGGAGGGCAGAGGGGTCCGGAGGGGAGGGCAGAGGGGTCCGGAGGGGAGGGCAGAGGGGTCCGGAGGAGGGCAGAGGGTCCGGAGGGGAGGGCAGAGGGGTCCGGAGGGGAGGGCAGAGGGTCGGTGGAGAGAGGGCAGAGGGGTCCGTCTTGTCAATCTCTTTCCCCCTTGTCATTCACTTTCTCTCCCCCCTTGTCATTCACTTTCTCCCCCTTGTCATTCACTTTCTCCCCCCTTGTCATTCACTTTCTCCCCCCCTTGTCATTCACTTTCTCCCCCTTGTCATTCACTTTCTCCCCCTTGTCATTCACTTTCTCCCCCTTGTCATTCACTTTCTCCCTCCCCTTGTCATTCACTTTCTACCCCCCTTGTCATTCACTTTCTACCCCCCTTGTCATTCACTTTCTCCCCCTTGTCATTTACTTTCACCCCCTCCCTTCTTCCCCCTTCCTTGTCATTCACTTTCTCCCTCTTCCTCCCCTGCCTTTAGTGTAGCGTGGCCGAGCTTTGTATAGTCCCACGGGTACAGGAGCTTTAGTTTCCTGTACCCGGGCGGATTGACAGGAAGTGCACACTGTGTGCGCACTTCATGTCAGTCCGGCCGAGTACAGGAGACAGATGCTCCTGTACCGCGGACCACGGTAGGCTCGGCCACGCTACTGATGAGAACTGACAGGAGGGAGCGCTAGCGCTTCCCTCCTGTCAGTCCCTCTCTTCATGCTGTGCCCGGGCGGTGCGCCCTCATGGGCAGCGCCAGCCCGGGCAGTGCTGCAGCCGCCTGAGGCTCTATACAGAGCGCTCGGGCGGCTGCAGCATGAAGAGGGCGGCGCTCCTAGTCCGCGCCGGCCCTGCGCCCGGGCACCTGACAGAACGGGCTGACAACTACCCAGGCGCCAGGACCAAATTCCTGGTCGCCATGGCGACCTGGCGCCTGGGATTTGTCGAGCCCTGCCCTAACGCTAACCTTGTTTAGACTAAGCAACGCCCATCTGCCTGGGGGAGCAGAGTATAAGTGTAGCTCTGAATATTGTAGGCTTAGGTAGGTCCAGGACAGGCATTTCTGTTCATGTTAGGCTTATTGCACACGAACATATGGTTTTGCGGTCCGCAAAAAAATGGATTTACCAAAAAAACGGATGACATCCGTGTGCATTCCGTTTTTTTACGGAACGGAACATATGGCCCCTAATAGAACAGTACTATCCTTGTCCATGATGCGGACAAGAATAGGACAAGTTCTATCTTTTAACGGAACGAAAAAATGGAAATACGGAAACGGAATGCACATGGAAACACTTCCGTTTTTTTGCCGGACCCATTGAAATGAATGGGTCTGTATACGGAACATAAAAAAAACGGCCCGTACACTCGCAAAAGAAAACGTTCGTGTGCAAGAGGCCCTAGGTACCCATCTGCGAAAGCCACCTTGACGCCTGGTAGATGGGCCCGACACTTGTTTAATCAAAAATATGCGCAAAGAGCTTCTATTAATACCACTTTAACTTAGAATGATCCCCATTTCTTAGTTCTATTGTTTGCATGTGAGATGTTGTGCAGCCATGTTTTATTATACCACGTTATATCAGTATGCACGTAAAATATAATATCACCACACATAACATGACGTATATTATCGCCACTATTTATATTAGTCTTCACGTAACATAACTTATGCAGTGGATATAAAAAGTCTACACACCCCTGTTAAAATGTCAGGTTTCTGCTGTAAAAAAATGAGACAAAGATAAATCATTTCAGAACTTTTAATGTGACCTATAAACTGTACCACTCAATTGAAAAACAAACCAAAATCTTTTAGGTTGAGAGAAGAAAACCAAAAAAAAAAAAAATGTGGTTGCATAAGTGTGCACACCCTGTTATAACTGGGCATGTAGCTGTGTTCAGAATTAAGCAATCACATTCAAAATCATGAATTTTTTGACCCCATTTTACCAGTGTCATGAAGTACAATATGTGACGAAAAAACAATCTCAGAACGGCCTGGATAAGTAAAAGCGTTTTAAAGTTAGGCCTCTTTCACACGACCGAGTTTTTTTTTCCCGTTTTGCGGGCCGTTTTTAATGTTCCGTATACAGATCCATTAATTTTAATGGTTCCGCAAAAACAACGGAAGTGTTTCCATGTGCATTCAGTTTCCGTATTTCCGTCTTTTCGTTCCGTGCAAAGATAGAACATGTTCTATTATTGCCCGCAAATTATGATCCGTGGCTCCATTCAAGTCAATGGGTCCGCAAAAAAAA
Source organism: Bufotes viridis (assembly GCA_033119425.1). NCBI lineage: Eukaryota > Metazoa > Chordata > Amphibia > Anura > Bufonidae > Bufotes > Bufotes viridis. The sequence goes on from CM065595.1 coordinate 162,280,836, forward strand.
AAAACGTATGTCTTTCGTATCCATTCCGTTTTTTGCGGAACCATCTATTGAAAATTTTAAGCCTAGCACAATTTTTTCTATGTAATTACTGTATATTTCATACGGAAAAACGGAACGGAAAAACGGAACCGAAACGGAAACACAATGGAGACAAAAAACGGATCCGATTAAAAACGGCCCGCAAAACACTGAAAAGGCCATACGGTCGTGTGAAAGAGGCCTTCACACATAAAGTGACACTGGTCAGATTTGCAAAAAATGGCCTGGTCTGTAGGGTAAAAATGAGCCCGGACCATAAGGGGTTAAATATTTAACAAAAATTTCACTTTAGGCCGATGTTTTTCATTTTCACAGGGGGTAACAGGAGACCCATTTTCTCTTGAATACAGCAACATCCCATATGTGGTCGAAAACGTCTGTGGGCCCCCAGTAATCGCAGTGCAGGGGGGCCAATGGACAGATAGAGGAACCTCCCCTTCCTCTGTGAATCTCCTATATGCTGCGGTCAGTAACAACCAGTTCTCTGCACTAATCGCGCAAGCACAGCTTCTATGCCGATTAACATAGTGTACTAGTCACTTTTCGATGTGACGTAATAGTACGTTAAATGTCGGGAAAGGGTTAAAATACTGAGCAATGATTGGCAGGCTATACTTTGGTTGTGAAACGCTTTTTTAAATCTCTTAGGGAAGAAAGGTGAATTACACATGTTCTGGGCTTGTTAGAATTAAGACTGAGACAATCCATTCTGCCATTTTGGGATTCATTGTAGATGAACCAGGGAAAGAACCCCATTGTCTCGGAAGGTTCGGCGGTACAGTGTAAGGATAAGCACTTGAATGGTGCGAGTACTTGTAATTACACTGCTCCACAGGAGACGAAGCGTAGTGTAATGAACAGGAAGCAGCGCTCCTCTTCAAACAGCTGATTGGTGAGGGTCCAACACTCTGATGATACATCATCAATAACAAAGGATTAAAGGACAACCCCTTTAATTAGACCAAAAACAAATTTGAAGTATGCTCCTCTCTACGTAAAATCCCATTTTTATTTTTGAAAACTTGTACTTTGTAAATCAATTTGCTCTATTTTTCAGTGGCAGCCTCAAACCGTTCAATCAGTGCTTTGTCATAATAACATTTTTATCTATTGCAGTGCTTCATCTCCACACAATGCGGCATATGCTAGTGTCCTTTCAAAAGGAAAAGGAAAACTGTCTCATACCAGGAATCCTTTTTGACTAACTAGCCTTTAAACACTTCCTAACTGCGCATTGACTATAAACATCCTGGGCGGTCAGGTTTATCTCTGATTGATAGATCCTCCATAACAGTGTCATCCATAGATCCTCCCATAACAGTGTCCTCCACAGATCCCCATAACAGTGTCATCCACAGATCCCCCATAACAGTGTCATCCACAGATCCCCCATAACAGTGTCATCCACAGATCTCCCATAACAGTGTCATCCACAGATCCTCCATAACAGTGTCATCCACAGATCCCACATAACAGTGTGCCATCCACAGATCCTCCATAACAGTGTCATCCACAGATCCCCTATAACAGTGTCATCCACAGATCCCCCATAACAGTGTCATCCACAGATCCCCCATAACAGTGTCATCCACAGATCCCCCATAACAGTGTCACCCACAGATCCTCCATAACAGTGTCATCCACAGATCCCCCATAACAGTGTCATCCACAGATCCCCATAACAATGTCATCCACAGATCCCCCATAACAGTGACATCCACAGATCCCCCATAACAGTGACATCCACAGATCCCCCATAACAGTGACATCCACAGATCCCCCATAACAGTGACATCCACAGATCCCCATAACAGTGACATCCACAGATCCTCCATAACAGTGACATCCACAGATCCCCCATAACAGTGTCATCCACAGATCCCCATAACAGTGTGTCATCCACAGACCTCCATAACAGTGTCATCCACAGATCCCCCATAACAGTGTCATCCACAGATCCCCCATAACAGTGTCATCCACAGCGCCCCCATAACAGTGACCTCTACAGATCCCCCAAAACAGTGTCATCCACAGATCCCCATAACAGCGTCATCTACACATCCCCCATAACAGTGTGATCCACAGATCCCCCATAACAGTGTCATCCACAGATCCCCCATAACAATGTCATCCACAGATCCCCCATAACAGTGTCATCCACAGATCCCCCATAACAATGTCATCCACAGATCCTCCATAACAGTGTTATCCACAGATCCCCCATAACAGTGTCATCCACAGATCCCCCCCCCGTAACAGTGTCCTTCACAGACCCCCCCCCCCCGATAACAGTGTCCTTCACAGATCCCTCCATAACAGTGTCCTCTACAGATCCCCTCATAACAGTGCCATCCCCGGATCCCCATAACAGTGCCATCCTCGGATCCCCATAACAGTGCCATCCCCGGATCCCCCATAGCAGTGCCTTCCCCAGATCGCCCATAACAGTGTCATCCACAGATTCCCCATAACAGTGACATCCACAGATCCCCCATAACAGTGTCATCCACAGATCCCCCCATAACAGTGTCATCCCCAGATCCCACATAACAGTGTCATCCACAGATCCCACATAACAGTGTCATCCACAGATCCCCCATAACAGTGTCATCCACAGATCCCCCATAACAGTGTCATCCACAGATCCCCCCATAACAGTGTCATCCCCAGATCCCACTTAACAGTGTCATCCACAGATCCCACATAACAGTGTTATCCACAGATCCCCCATAACAGTGAAATCCACAGATCCCCCATAACAGTGTCATCCACAGATCCCCCATAACAGTGACCTCCACAGATCCTAAATAAGTGTCATCCACAGATCCCCCATAATAGTGCCATCCACAGATCCCCCATAAGTGTCATCCACAGATCCCCCATAACAGTGTCATCCACAGATCCCCCATAACAGTGACATCCACAGATCCCACATAACAGTGTCATCCACAGATCCCCCATAACAGTGTCATCCACAGATCCCCCATAACAGTGACATCCACAGATCCCCCATAACAGTGTTATCCACAGATCCCCCATAACAGTGACATCCACAGATCCCCCATAACAGTGACATCCACAGATCCCCCATAACAGTGACATCCACAGATCCCCCATAACAGTGACATCCACAGATCCCCCATAACAGTGTCATCCACAGATCCCCCATAACATGTGCCATCCACAGATCCCCCATAACAGTGTCATCCACAGATCCTCCATAACAGTGTCATCCACAGATCCTCCATAACAGTGTCATCCACAGATCCCCATAACAGCGTCATCTACAGATCCCCCATAACAGTGTGCATCCACAGATCCCCATAACAGTGTCATCCACAGATCCCCCATAACAGTGTCATCCACAGATCCCCCATAACAGTGTCATCCACAGATCCCCCATAACAATGTCATCCACAGATCCTCCATAACAGTGTTATCCACAGATCCCCCATAACAGTGTCATCCACAGATCCCCCATAACAGTGTCCTTCACAGATCCCCGATAACAGTGTCATTCACAGATCCCCCATAACAGTGTCATCTACAGATGCCCCCATAACAGTGTCATCCACGGATCCCCATAACAGTGTCATCCACAGATCCCCATAACAGTGTCATCCACAGATCCCCCATAGCAGTGCCTTCCACAGATCGCCCATAACAGTGTCATCCACAGATTCCCCATAACAGTGACATCCACAGATCCCCCATAACAGTGTCATCCACAGATCCCCCATAACAGTGTCATCCACAGATCCCACATAACAGTGTCATCCACAGATCCCACATAACAGTGTCATCCACAGATCCCCCATAACAGTGTCATCCACAGATCCCCATAACAGTGTCATCCACAGATCCCCCATAACAGTGTCATCCACAGATCCCACTTAACAGTGTCATCCACAGATCCCACATAACAGTGTCATCCACAGATCCCCATAACAGTGAAATCCACAGATCCCCCATAACAGTGTCATCCACAGATCCCCATAACAGTGACCTCCACAGATCCTACATAACAGTGTCATCCACAGATCCCCCATAATAGTGCCATCCACAGATCCCCCATAACAGTGTCATCCACAGATCTCCCATAACAGTGTCATCCACAGATCCCCCATAACAGTGACATCCACAGATCCCACATAACAGTGTCATCCACAGATCCCCCATAACAGTGTCATCCACAGATCCCCCATAACAGTGACATCCACAGATCCCCATAACAGTGTTATCCACAGATCCCCCATAACAGTGACATCCACAGATCCCCCATAACAGTGACATCCACAGATCCCCCATAACAGTGACATCCACAGATCCCCCATAACAGTGACATCCACAGATCCCCCATAACAGTGTCATCCACAGATCCCCCATAACAGTGCCATCCACAGATCCCCCATAACAGTGTCATCCACAGATCCTCCATAACAGCGTCATCCACAGATCCCCCATAACAGTGTCATCCACAGATCCCCCATACCAGTGCCATCCACAGATCCCCATAACAGTGTCATCCACAGATCCCCCATAACAGTGACATCCACAGATCCCCCATAACAGTGTCATCCACAGATCCTAAATAAGTATCATCCACAGATCCCCCATAACAGTGACATCCACAGATCCCCATAACAGTGCCATCCCCAGATCCCCCATAACAGTGCCATCCACAGATCCCCATAACAGTGACCTCCACAGATCCCCCATAACAGTGCCATCCACAGACCACCATTAGTTCAAAACCCACCAAAAGCACACCTTTTGGGTAAAAATATTTTTTTCTTATTTTCTTCCCCAAAAACCTAGGTGCGTCTTTGGGCTGGTACATCTTATAGGGCTAAAAATACGGTAAGTAATAAAAAAAAAAATTAAAAATAGAAAAAAAAAGACATATTTGGTATTGCCGTGTCCATAACAACTGGTTCTATAAAAATGTCACAAGATCTACCCAATCAGGTGAACGCAGTAAAAATAAATAAATAATTAAACATTACACCAAAACAGCGTTTTTAGTTACCTCACCCTCCCAACAAACATGTTAATTGATCAAAAGGTCGTACGTACTCCCAAAATGGTAGCAATAAAAAGTCACCTTATCCTGCAAAAATGAGCTCCCACACAAGACCATAGCAAGAAAAATTTAGAAAAATATGGCTCTAAGAAAATGGCAACACAAAAACATGATCTTTTTTTCTAAGAATATTCTTACTATGTAGAACGTAAAAATAAAAAAGGCTTCCGGTTCCGCGCTGACATGACAAGTCGCAAGTGAGCAGCGCTCCGGCAACCCTCACCTGCATACCCTGCAAACCTCGCCGATCCGGCTGACAGCCGGTCAACATCATCTCCAAACACCCTGTTGGGTCCTATGGATCGCTTTCTTAGCAACATGGGGAGCAAATCTAAAACTAAAGTGCAAGTGAAAGGCGGAAAGACGGACACACAGAATACAAAGATGGCGGAGGGAGAAAGCACGCCATTGGAGGAAACTATACTCACACAGCCCGCTCCAGATTCTCCTGGAGAGGATTCCCCACACGTTGATTATGTTAAACTGGCACTGGAAGTAGCAAATCGTATCTTGCCGGATCTGCAGGAGTCGCTGACAACCACAGTGTCGGCCTCTTTTACCGCCTTGCAAGGGAAAGTGGTGCGAATCTCCGAACGCATGGACATCTGCGACAACAAAGTGCAGACCATGGACCATTTCACAAGCAACTAAAGGTCTCCTAGCCTAAAACAAAAGGCTCTGGGACAAAATAGATGACCTAGAAAATCGGTCAAGGTGAAGCAATGTCCGAATTGTGGGCCTGCCCAAAGGATACCAGCTAAAGACTTACGCACGATCTGTGAGTACGAGATCCCGAAGGCACTGGGTCTCCCCACCCCTGTAAAATCGAACAGAGTCATAGGGTAGGCCCATTGAAACAGCTCTATCCTGCACGGAACTCTGAACCAGGGCCGTGGATGCAGCCTAGGCCCAGACAAGTCATAGTTAAATACATTGACTATGCCAATAAGGCAGACATAATGCGACAATACAAGACCAAGTCTGCAGTGCTAGAGGTTTGTAACCAGAAACCCCTCTTGTTTAGTGACTTTTCAGCGGAGGTGACCAGACACCGGAAGGCTTTCACCACCTTATGCACGTCTTTATATAATCACAACATAAAATTCATTCTGATGTACCCGCGACGCTGAAAATATTCCGACCAGATGGGACTTTACTACCTTTACAGACCCAGCGAAAGTGGAGGCCTTTCAAGCATCGGCTGATGTGGCGCACTACAAATTGCCTGATCGAGACAGGAGGCGTTCACCGTCTTCAACATCGCCGAAAGGTGGAATCGAAAAGAGAGACCAATACAGGGGACAAAGAGGATTCTCGTGGTCAGAAAGGGACACTTGATCTCTTCAAGTCGCCTGGGGGCAAGTAATGTGATTGCTGTTTATAAGTGCCATGCTGGCGGGTGACGGCATACCTCCGGCTGCACTCCCTGAAAATTAGGGTTCATAACCTGTCGTGTTCGGACACGGGTTCTATTTTTATTATATGCTTCAGCCTGTTATCTATATGTTTAGCACATGTGGGGCAATGCAATACTGTAGTTTTGGGACTTACCTCGGATACATTTTCAATGTTCCTACGAACTGATGTTGTGTTGGGAAGAAGTGAAGCACAGGATTATAATATGACTTTGCCAATGTTGGCCTTACGTGTAGTTATGTTCATTAGTTGGGGTTTTGAATTTGAAGCACATGTCCGACAAAGTGATGGAGAAGGGCTAAATCTATTTGGTGTCGACTCCTTAGATCTCTAGCTGCACGTGACGTTGTCGCTGAGACCGACCTACTCACATGTCCATTACGGTTCTTTAAATGGTGCGAGTAATATCATGGAACGTCAAGGGCCTCAGATCCCCGAAATGATCAATGATATTGCGACACTTAGCCAGACTACATTCTGATATAGCGCTCCTTCAGGAGACGCATTTAGAGGAGAAAGACTTTCCCAGGATGAGGAAGCTTTGGGTGGGAGAAGTGCATGGCTCCCCATCACTAGGGCGTAAAGCAGTAGTATTAATATTGTTGAGGAAAACATACCCTATTTGTTGGTCTCTTGCTCCAAAGACGATGAGGGGAGAATGGTGCATCTGGTGCTGCAACACCAAGGGAAACAATTGAGTATATACAATCTTTATGGTCCGAATGATGCAAATGACCGCTTCTTCAAGGCTGCGACAGCTGTCATGTTAGCAGATGCAGTGCAGGACAAAATAGTTGGGGTGACAGGAACACGATTATGGACTGGGCAGAGGATCGTAGATCAGATGACATGCACTCATACTCCGCAAAACGATCCACCAGTATCCTCAGTGACTTCCTATCGGCAACACAACTAACCAACATCTGGAGAATGTTCAATCCAGAGGGACGGGATTTCACTTTCTACTCCCAGTCACATAAATCTTGGTCTCGCATAAACTACTTGCTAGTCACCTGCACCCTATTTAATAGATGCCGAGCTACTGCCATTGAGGATCTGGTCATATCGGACCACTCACCAATATCATTAACACTACGTGACATGGCCCTCATGGCTCAGATTTTCTGTGGCCCGAGAACATGAACCTTCCCCAGATCCCCTAGAGGACCTAAACAGACTCAAAGCGCCATTAACCCAACTAGAAGTTGAAACTGCCATAGCTGCTCTGGCTTTGGGGAAGGCCCACGACCCAGACAGTTATACGGGGAGTTCTACAAAATACTAGGAGACAGATTGTCAACACTCCTTACTTTGCTGTATAATTAATACCTGGAAGGCACCTCTCTTCCACAAGAGTCGAAAGTGGCGTATATTAAAGTGTTGCCCAAAACAGACAAAGACCCATCCAAGCAACGCCATATCGACCCATATCCCTAATATATGTGGACATCGAATTGCTATCCAAAATAATAGCGGATAAATTAGGGAACATTATGCCCAGACTAATATCCAATCCACAAGTGGGATTCATAAAAGGCAGATCAGCAGTTACTAATATGAGACGCATCTTAACTGTGTTAGACAAAGTCAAAATGAGGCCGGATCTTCACCCAGCTCCGGCTGTCATCTGCATCAACGCTGAAAAAGCTTTCGACAATGTGAGCTAGAGCTGGATGGAAAGAGTACTCGACAAAATAGGGCTACAGGGCCAATTCAGAAAATTCAGTTCTGTACTATACGACAACCCAATTTAAGATCAATATAGACAAAAGTGAGCTGCTACTTCTCAAAAATAAACCTCACTATGCCCCTCTATTGGCACAGACCTTACCGGTCAAGGTCACCTCCACAAGCCTAAAATATCTGGGAATTAATATAGGGCAAACCCCGAATCAATATATAGTTTAAACTACTCACTGCTGATCAAAAAGCTTCTAAAAGATATTGATAGCTGGTTTAATTGCCATTATCCCTCACGGTCGCAGCCATCTACTAAAGATGGTCAGGTTTGCCAGAATACTGTATCCAATGCAAACAATACCATTGCTGGTCAAGCATTCAGATATTCAGACAATAGTCTGCTTTCCGATACTTTGGGTGGGGGTGAGCCAAGAATAGCGCTTTGCAAACTCCAACTCCCGAGAAATGTAGGGGACTTAACTTTCCGGATCTACGTAAAAATAACCTGGTCGAGCCTTTTTCGACACTGCATTGATTGGATGTCCTATTCCAAATACTACTCCAACCTCGCCATAGAAGCGCAATTGGTGAGCCCATGGTCGCCCTGATATCCACTCAGTTGAAAAATAGTGTCCTGCTTAACATGCTACATGGAAAGCGGTCCGTAAGGAATATGGCCTCCCCTTCTCTTTGTGAAAACATATGGCAATATGGCAACATCCGGAATTTCTCCCGGGATGCACAATCCACAATTCACGTTATGGAAAACCAAAGGGATTAATAAGGTTGGGGATATGCGGAATAAAACAGAAAATAGATATTTAAAACTCTGTTCCACATTTGGCCTCACCTCCAAACATTTTTGGCATACCATCAAGTCACCAGTTTCCTTAATAACTAAGTCCGTGACCTCTCCAGGGAATTCCCTTCAAACCAATTTGACAATCTGTGCGTCAAGCGAGATGTTAGCCTGTCACTCCCGACATCACTCATATGTTGAGAGATAATGCACTAAAGACCTCGCCTATCAACATTGCGAAGTCCTAGGAGAGGTCACTAGGAACCCCTAGCATGAAAGATGGAATACTTAAAGGATGGGGGCTGTGAGACAAGCAGTGCCGAACGAGATTTGGAAAGAGACTCAATACAAGATCATTCATAAGGCCATTTATGGCTTCTATAACTCACGAAATGTTACCCACAGTGACCGCATAACTAGATGTCCGAAATGTGGCAAACCCAACTCAGATTTATATCATGGCCTGTGGTCCTGTTCAAAATCCGTAGCGTTCTGGGAATTAGTCACCCAGTGGCATTGCAATGCCATGAAGCAATCTTGTTTCACTACAAACCTGACAATGGGCTCATGTCGTAAGCCACTCATATCAGTATATTGGCAGCCAAGCGCTGTCTACCATGCCGTTGGATCCAGCCAGATATCCCGAAATTAAAGGAGGTCTTAGATCAAGTGAAAAGATGTGCCAAAATGAAATTCTTGGTAGCTGAACATAGAAAAGAAAAACATGTAGGAGGGCTCATATAAAAGTGGAGAGGCATTATCACTCGAGTGTTACATAGAGATGAACTCCAAGACCTAATTCGACCATACAAACTAACTTCTTGGTACCTACGGGAACAGCTTAGGGGCACGCTAGGCAGCCTGGGGATAGTGATACACACATCTGACTTACGGACGGTATGTGGCTAAAAGAAGGAGTCGGAGTATGGGAAATGCGGACATGTGCAACTATGTTAAATTGTTGCTTGTTTTATGTTAAATTGCTTTTCATTTTATGTTATATCTTATGCCATTCCTTTGCTTATCACCACATGGGCGCAGCCATCTTTGAAATCTGTGAACTATCTGTAACCACATATGTCAACTGTGCCTTTGTCAATTTTATTAATATATTAAACAATAAAAATTTGTTTAAAAAAGAAACAAAAAAAAAACCTAGACATATTTGGTACCATTGCATCTGTAACGACCGGATGTATAAAAATATCACATGATCTACCCCATCAAGTGAACGGTGTAAAAAAGAAAAAAATTAAAAATGACACCAAACAGCTTTTTGTGACTTCACCTCCCAAAAAATTAGAGCAAACAGAAAGCCAAGTGTACCCCAAATGGTGCAAATAAAAATACAGCTTGTCCTGAAAAAATAAGCCCTAATGCAGCTCATTCAACAAAAAATAAAAAAGTTAATGCGTTATTAAAAACCATAACAGAAAATTCCATGTTAGGCTACTTGCACACTAGCGTTTTACTGGATCCGGCAGGGTTCAGAAAAACGCTTCTGTTACTGATAGTACAACCATCTGCATCGGTTGTGAACGGATCCAGTTGTATTATCTTTAACACAGCAATGATGGATCCATGACCCACAATGCAAGTCAATGGAGGACGGATCCGTTTTCTATTGTGTCAGATTGTGTCAGAGAAAATGGATCTGTCCTCATTGACTTGCATTGTGGGTCATGATGGATCCGTCTTGCTCTGCATCCCAGGACGGAAAGCAAACCGCAGCATGCTGCAGTTTGCTCTCCGGTATGAGAACGGAACGGAATGCATTTTGCAGCGTTCCGTTCTGTTCAGTTTTGTCCCCATTGACAATGAATGGGGACAAAACTAAAGCATTTTTTTCCAGTATTCAGACCATATGACGGATCTCAATACCGGAAAACTAAAACACAAGTGTGAAAGTAACCTTAGAAAATGCAGATGCCGCTCCTTCCCTTCTGAGCCTGGCGTATCCCCAAATAACAGTTTACGACCACAATTGGAGTATTACTGTATTCAGGAGAAAGTGAGTAGCAGATTGTGGGGGATATTCTCCGGTTGTGAAAAAGAGAGTTTGGGCCTAACACACCATTTTCTTATAAAAAAAAAAAAGTTTTATTTTTTATTATCATAGTCAAGTGTTATTAATTCTATAAAACACCTGTTGGGTGATTCCTTGGGTGGTGTAGTTTACAAAATGTTGTCACTTTTGGGGGTTTTCACTGTGGGGTACCTCTGGGTCTCTTCAAATGCAACATGGCACCCAAAGACCATTCCAGCAAAATCTGCCCTTCAAAAATCATATGGCACTCCTTGCCTTCTGAGCCCTGTCGTGTGCCCATACAGCGGTTTATGAACACATATGGGCTGTTTCTGCAAACTGCAGAATCAGGGTAATAAATATTGAGGTTTGTTTTGTTGTTAACCGTTGAGGTGTTACAGGAAAAAATTGATTAAAATGGAAAATCTGCAAAAAAGGGATTTCATCTCTATTTCGCTTTAATTTACAGTGGGGCAAAAAGTATTTAGTCAGCCAACAATTGTGCAAGTTCTCCCACTTAAAAAGATGAGAGAGGCCTGTAATTTTCATCATAGGTATACCTTAACTATGAGAGACAGAATGGGGGAAAGAATCCAGGAAATCACGTTGTAGGATTTCTAATGAATTATTGGTAAATTCCTCGGTAATATAAGTATTTGGTCACCTACAAACAAGCAAGATTTCTCGCTCTCACAGACCTGTAACTTCTTCTTTAAGAGGCTCCTCTGTCCTCCACTCGTTACCTCTATTAATGGCACCTGTTTGAACTTGTTATCAGTATAAAAGACACCTGTCTACAACCTCAAACAGTCACACTCCAAACTCCACTATGGCCAAAACCAAAGAGCTGTCGAAGGACACCAGAAACAAAATTGTAGACCTGCACCAGGCTGGGAAGACTGAATCTGCAATAGGTAAGCAGCTTGGGGTGAAGAAATCAACTGTGGGAGCAATTATTAGAAAATGTAAGACATACAAGACCATTGATAATCTCCCTCGATCTGGGGCTCCACGCAAGATCTCACCCCGTGGGGCCAAAATGATCACAAGAACGGTGAGCAAAAATCCCAGAACCACACGGAGGACCTAGTGAATGACCTGAAGAGAGCTGGGACCAAAGTAACAAAGGCTACCATCAGTAACACACTACACCACTAGGAACTCAAATCCTGCAGTGCTAGACGTGTCCCCTGCTTAAGCCAGTACATGTCCGGACCCATCTGAAGTTTGCTAGAGAGCATTTGGATGATCCAGAAGAGGATTGGGAGAATGTCATATGGTCAGATGAAACCAAAGTAGAACTTTTTTATAAAAACTCAACTTGTCGTGTTTGGAGGAGAAAAATGCTGAGTTGCATCCAAAGAACACCATACCTACTGTGAAGCAGTAGGGGCTGTTTGAAGATGAAACGTGGCTGGGTCTTTCAGCATGACAATGATCCCAAACACACTGCCCGGCAACGAAGGACTGGCTTCATAAGAACCATTTCAAGGTCCTGGAGTGGCCTAGCCAGTCTCCAGATCTCAACCCCATAGAAAATCTTTGGAGGGAGTTGAAAGTCCGTGTTGCCCAGCGACAGCCCCAAAACATCACTGCTCTAGAGGAGATCTGCATGGAGGAATGGGCCAAAATACCAGCAACAGTGTGTGAAAACCTTGTGAAGACTTACAGAAAACGTTTGACCTCTGTCATTGCCAACAAAGGGTATATATCAAAGTATTGAGATGAACTTTTGTTATTGACCAAATACTTATTTTCCACCATAATTTGCAAATGAATTCTTTAAAAATCAGACAATGTGACTTTCAGGATTATTTTTTCTCATTTTGTCTCTCATAGTTGAGGTATACCTATGATGGAAATTACAGGCCTCTCTCATTTTTTAAGTAAGAGAACTTGCACAATCGGTGGCTGACTAAATACTTTTTGCCCTGTTATTCCAGGGTTAGCAACATTTCTAAAACCAGTTTTGAATAGTTTGAGGGGTGTAGTTTCTAAACGGGGTAATTTATTGGTGGTTTCTATTATGTGAGCTCCTCAAAATTACTTCAGAACTGAACTGGTCCTTTAAAAAATTGATTTTGGAAATTTTCTTAAAAACCTTACAAAAATGCTTCTAAAATTCTAAACCTTCTAACATCATAAAAAAAAAATACATTACCAAAATGATGCCAACATAAAGTAGACATATGGGGAATGTTAATTAATAAGTATTTTATGAGGTATCACTATCTGTCTTAGGCCTCTTGCACATGACCGGAGCGGCATAGATCGTGTGCACGGGAGTGCACAGCATCATAGATTACAATGATGCTGTGCACGTCGGGCTGCCCGCGGTGCTATTGTCCCGCACTCATCTGTTATGAATTAAATCTTTTAAAAACACCTGTGCTCACTACACAACTTGGTAAATTCTGTAAAGGGTGTGGTTTCCAAAATGGCGTCACTTTTTGGTGGCTTCCACTGTACAGGTACCTGAGGGTCTCTTCCAATGAGACATGGCAACTGAAAACCATTCCAGTGATTATCTGCCCTACAAACGCCATATGGCGCTCCTTGCCTTCTAGGTCCTGTGGTGTGCCCATACAGCAGTTTTGGTGCGTTTTGCCTCCATATTTCACCTTAGGACCAGGCCATTCTTTGCAAATCTGACATGTGTCACTTTATGTGGTGATAACTTTAAAATGCTTTTACTTATCCAAGCCATTCTGAGAATGTTTTCTTCTCATATATTGTACTTCATGACAGTGGTAAATTTAAAGGGAATCTGTCACTAGCTTTTACCCTTGTCAGCTAAACATATGCTGACATTAAGGGTCTCCATAGCAGTCCTAATGTGTGTTTATTTTAGATATTCAAGGCTTTATTTTCTCAAAAAACAGGTTTTACCCACCTGTCAATCATCAGAATAAGGAGCCCAGGGGGAGGTCTGGCCATGCAGGGTGCTCGTCCGCACCCTCCTCCATCAGTGCCGCACGCCGCCTCTCCAAACTTCTGCGCCGCCTCCTAAAGCGCAGTGCCGCCTCTCCATCTCCCTCCTTCCCCGTCAAGATCCCGCGCGTGCGCACAGGGTGCGGTCATACCAGGGAGGGAGCGAAGTGCCGACGCATGCGCACTTCGCTCCCTGAAGCCGGTTGCCGGAGTCCGCACGGGCGCAGTGCGCTGTGCGCACGTGCGGGATCTTGACGGGAAGGAGGGGGAGGAGGGAGAGGCGGCACTGCGCTTAGGAGGCGGCGCAGAAGTTTGGAGAGGCGGCGTGCGGCACTGATGGAGGAGGGTGCGGACGAGCACCCTGCATGGCCAGACCTCCCCTGGGCTCCTTATTCTGATGATTGACAGGTGGGTAAAACCTGTTTTTGAGAAAATAAAGACTTGAATATCTAAAATAAACACACATTAGACTGCTATGGAGACCCTTAATGTCAGCATATGTTTAGCTGACAAGGGTAAAAGCTAGTGACAGATTCCCTTTAAGTCAAAAAATTCATGATTTTGAATGTGATTGCTTAATTCTGAACACAGCTACATCCCCAGTTATAAGAGGGTATGCACACTTATGCAACCACATTATTAAAATTTGCAAATTACCAAATTTCAATTTCTCTACTTTTATAATAGATCGCAATACCTCCATAAATAATTACTGTACATTCCCGTATGTCTACTTCATGTTTGGATCATTTTATGAATGCCATTTTATTTTTTGGGGACGTTAGAAGGCTTAGATGTTTAGAAGCAAATCTTGACATTTTTCTGAAAATTTTCAAAACCCACTTTTTAAGGACCAGTTCAGGTCTGAAGTCACTTTGTGGAGCTTATATAATGTAAAACCGCCCGAAATGGTTCCATTTAAGAAACTACACCCCTCAAGGTATTCAAAACTGATTTTACAAACTTTGTTAACCCTTTAGGTGTTCCACAAGAATTAAAGGAAAATGTAGATGAAATTTCAGAATTTCACTTTTTTGGCAGATTTTCCATTTTAATCAATTTTTATCCAGTAACAAAGCAAGGGTTAACAGCCAAACAAAACTCAATATTTATTGCCCTGATTCTGTAGTTTACAGAAACACCCCATATCGTAAACTGCTGTACGGGCACACGGCAGGGCGTAGAGGAAAGGAGCGCCATGTGGTTTTTGGAAGGCAGATTTCACTGGGATAATTTTAAGCTGCCATGTTAGTAATGTTACGACTTTGGTAGCCTTGTACCAATGGGCTTGAATGCAGAATTAGAGATTTTGGTTTCCTGTAAAATTCATGGGACATTCGCTCATTTACCGACGGAAGATCACGTCTGGCTGTCTATCAGCACTGTGATCTTCCCTTGGTGATGAGCGCATGTACCCCTACATTACTAATAGAATGAAAACAGAATAGGGACCCAAAACCGATGAAATTAATAAATATCCCCATATTTGCCATTGGTCTCTAAATCAGACAAAGATATAAAATACATATGGAATTGCTTGATCCTCTCACATATATTATATACTCTATATGAAACAATAAAAAAATCACAAAGATGTGAATTATATGTGATACTAGTTTCAAAGAACATATGATAGTAGTATTAGAAACATATATGAAGAATATGAATATGTATCTCGACAGAGAAAATACAGAAATAGCAACCTGGGAACAATTAAACCAAAGTCTAAACGAAATATGGTTCTTAACAGTGATTAGAATGAAGAATTTAGAAATATTTTGATGGAGTATGTACAGTGTAACAAACTGCAAATAATGTAGAAAAAAAAGCAACATTATGATAAAAAATGCATGGTACCTGCACCAAAACCGTAAATCCCAAAATATGCATATAGTCAAGCGAATTGAAAGGATAACCAGTAATAACATCAAATGAAATATGTCTCGACATAAATAAATCGAAAACATACACAAAAAAACAGTGAATATTGGAAGACTACATCTGGATCAATCCAGACCAGATTTCGATTGTGATCATCAAAGGGTATAAAAGCCCGGAACTTACACAATAGGGGTGTTGCCACCGAAGAAGGGGAAAGTGATCCCTGAAACATGTTTGGTATAATGCTATGGTGTAATGCTATGTCTCACCCCGAAAAAATGGACTTCGTTCCAATATAAACAGTGCACTGCTAACTTCGAAAGCCATTTATCACAGCCCATCGGGATCGGTGATTCTACCTAAGAATATCGGAGGATCCTCCCTGCCTGCCCGAACGCCAGCTCAGTGAGTAGAACCCACGTGGTGAACTGACCGCCGGTAAAGCTGACGCCGACGTAGATACAGCCGGGACACGGTTTGCAGTCGGCAATTGGAGATACCGAGGCAGCTTGTCAGGGGCTCGAGACAAACGGAGGTAAGTCCACGCATGTGGGTTATCAATATTTGTACCAAAGGACTTTACCAACTTGGTATCTAAATCTGTGGTTATGCATGCTACAGAGACTTTTAACAACACACCTATTTGGATACGAAACAGAACTGTAACATCTCAATACACCGTTATCATTTGGCTTAATAGCAACTAGGGAATTGAACTATATACCCCAACATTTGGAACTTGACTGTCATCTGGACCCACATTACAGTCAAACAGAGGATACATTACTGCAATAATTTGGGTCACATATTTGAATTGACCATTGACAAGATATAATTATCCTTTTGAATAACACTACCGCCAATTGCATTTATTGATTTTATTGTAATATACTTTTGTATTATTTGTTTTTAGGAGGTATTTTTATGATGTGATAATAAATGCTATTGTGATTTAGACCGTCCAGGTGTTCCATATATTAAAGTGTGCCAGTCTTCAAAATGAATAATACAAACCGGATTCCCAAAAAGTTGGGACACTATACAAATCGTGAATAAAAACTGAATGCAATGATGTGGAGGTGCCAACTTCTAATATTTTATTCAGAATAGAACATAAATCACGGAACAAAAGTTTAAACTGAGAAAATGTACCAGATTCCAAACACCTGACTCTGCTGCTAAATCCACCATTGATGCACTAATTCTCCCTAGTGACTCTATCCCAAGGAGTCAATGCGCTTCTACTTTGTTTGCTTAGCCTGAGGACATTGGAATCCTTTCCGAGTCAGTTCACTTAGTCCATTCTGCCACCTTTTCTTTTCAGGCTACAGGGTGTTTGTCACTTGTTTATACTGAACTGAGTTTATTACCCAGTCCTTTATTGGGCAGACCTCTTACAGTTAGCATTGAGCTATCAATATTGTACAGGGGCCCATAGGTCTCCTTGACAGTTTTTGTTACCGTTCTTCTCTTCCATATTGTGTTTTTGGTTTTCTTCCTACCCTGGTCTGTCTGCAGCCACGTAGTGGGAAGATAGCGAGCCACTTGCATTCTGCATCAACATATGCTTATTGCTTAATTTAGCTTGTGCCTTGCACTGGTGGCCGTAGATCAGACTGGCATACATTATATAAGCCCCCACCCCCTCATCTTTACTCATTTAGCATGTCTGAGTGGAGCATCGGAGCATTTCTTGCTCGGATACTCCCCTTGCTCAGTCATCACTTCTTGTCTTGTAAGCCTTCCTCACGGATGGAGAGTATGGTGTGGTCAGATCATGCACATGTGTTTATGTCTCTCTCCACTCTGGACATTGCCCCCAGGGAATGGGATTGGTTGTTGAACCCTAACTTACTCCATGAACCATCTTTGACTTCTTGGTTTCATTCCAATGATTACACCTCTTTCCCCATCCAATGAAAAACACTGAAGGGCGTAATACGGGGGACATTTATACAACAGGGGGCTAGACTTAAAAAAAGAAAAAGCTTTCAGTATTAACAGAATCCTCACTCAAACACATGACCTGGAAACTCTACATAAGCGACAGCAAACTTCTTCCGTTTTAACCTTTCTTCTCAAGGCCAGGACTGACCTGAAATCCCTTTTTGACCAGAAAGGAGAGCGTTTTCGGGATAGATATAGAAAGTTCTTTTATGAATACTTCAATAAGTCAGGCTTAATACGTCCCTGGAACTCTAACACTTATATTGCCTCTAATACATCTGTAATGGGCGTCATACACCTACTCCAAAGGAGCTGACTGGTACATTCCGAATTTACTATCATTCTCTCTATAATTTGTGGGGTTCCCTAGCAAATATGTCCCCACTGGACTTTTCCCGATGGGTGGAGGATTATGTCCAGCAAACTGCTCTGCATACTATCTCGGAGGAAGACTCTGCCTCGTTAGACTAGCTGAGTCTGGATTACGGTGGCTTCAGCAGGGAGATTGGTCAGTGGAGGATTATTGTTCAGAGTTTCTAAGGTGGGCCACGGATACTCAGTGGAATGACCCTCAAGAGCCAGTTTTGCCAGGGGTTGTCAGAGAAAGTAAGATGCGCTTGCGCTGTATGAGACTCAAATGTCCCTTGAGACCACTATGTCGCTATCTATAAGAATTGATAGACGCCATAGGGATAGGCCAAGGAGTTCTTGTCCTCCAGAGACTTTTCTCAGGCAGGAGTCTGTCTGTTCTGACTCAGATGAACCTAGGCAACTAGGGGGAGACACTGATCATGCTGGTCCTCCTGGGGTTCACCGTTAGACAAGGATTAGTTTTTTCTGTGGTCGGAGGGGTCATTTAATTGGAGCTTGTCTATCCGTACCCAAAAAGAAACAACTGCTGGAACTACTGACCCTAGGTTGTGCGGAGGATGACAACCTGGGTGTATACATAATCTCCATACAAACGTCTCAGTTTGTTTTGCCAGCTATGGTAGTCTCGGGTAATAAAACTGAGACAATCTCTGTTTTTTTGGACAGTGGGGCGGGGGTTAATATGGTGAATGCCCGATTCGCTCAGGCACAGGTTTGTCTTTTAGTCCTTTTATCTAGATCAATCCCCATATTCGCCATCGCTTCTCTTACTCAGGGGAAACTAACACACTTTGTACATAAAATACATCTTCGGACGGGGGCCCTCCATAATGAGTTTATTTCTTGCTATGTCCTTAAAAGTCTTCCCACTCCTATAGAATTTAGGTCTTCCCTGGTTGGTAGCACATAAATCCTGTTGTTGATTGGCAGGCCAGGTTGATATTCGAGTGAGGGAGCATTATAGGGACAATTGCCTAAGTAGCAGTTGCTCAGCCACCTCCATTAACAGCATTTGTGTCCGACTTTGAGGATGTTTTCTCTAAGAAGGGGTGTCAGGAGTTACCACTCCATCATTCGTATGATTCCCGGTTAACCTGCTCCCTGGAGCAAAGTTACCTAAGACCAGGTTATATAATCTTTATGGCCCTGAAAGACAAGCCATGAAGGACTATATTGCTGTCTGGCTAAAGGATATATCTTCTTCACCCGTGGCTGTAGGGTTCTTCTTTGTGAAGAAGGAAAGATGGGAGCCTGCCTCCTTACCTAGATTTTTGTGAACTAAATTGGATAACTATCCAAGACCCCTATCCTCTTTCTCTCATTCCTGACCTTTTAACCACTTCAGCCCCCTAGCTTAAACCCCTTAATGACCAGACCACTTTTTACAATTCTGCACTACACTACTTTCACGGTTTATTGCTCGGTCATACAAATTACCACCCAAATGAATTTTACCTCCTTTTCTTCTCACAAATACAGCTTTCTTCTGGTGGTATTTGATTGCTGCTGAGATATTAATAAAAAAGACCGCAATTTTCTAAAAAAAGTGTATTTTTAACTTTTTCTGGTAAAATTGTTCAAATATAATTACATTTCTATATAAATTTTTCTCAAAATTTATTGTTCTACATGTCTTTGATAAAAAAATCCAATAAGTGTATATTTATTGGTTTGCGCAAAAGTTATAGCGTTTACAAACTATGGTACAAAAAGTGAATTTCCGCATTTTGAAGCAGCTCTGACTTTCTGAGCGCCTGTCATGTTTCTTCAGGTGCTAGAATGCCAGGATAGTATAAATACCTCCCAAATGACACCATTTTAGAAAGAAGACACCCCAAAGTATTCGCGGAGGGGCATGGTGAGTTCATGTATGATTTAATTTTTTTTCACAAGTTAGCGGAAAATGACACTTTCTGAGGAAAAAAAAATAATAATAAAGTTTCCATTTCTGCTAACTTCTGGCAAAAAAAAATAAAATCTCCCACGGACTCACTATGCCCCTCAGTGAATACCTTGGGGTGTCTACTTTCCGAAATGGGGTCATTTGTGGGGTGTGTTTACTGTTCTGGCATTTTGGGCAGGGCTAAATTGTGAGCAACCTTGTAAAGCCTAAAGGTACTCGTTGGACTTTTTGCCCCTTTACGCACCCAGGCTGCAAAAAAGTGTCACACGTGGTATCGCCGTACTCAGAAGAAGTAGGGCAATGTGTTTTGGGGTGTATTTTTACATATACCCATGCTGGGTGAGAGAAATATCTCTGTAAATTGACAACTTTGTATAAAAATTTTTAAAAAGTTGTCATTTACAGAGCTATTTCTCACACACAGTATGGCTATATGTAAAAATACACCCCAAAACACATTGCCCTACTTCTCCTGAGTACGGCGATACCACATGAGTGACACTTTTTTGTCATCTTGTCGGCAGATTGGTGGTGATATATCTTGACAATATTTTGATCTATTCACCCGATCTGGAGACGCACAAGGCACATGTCAGGCAGGTGTTGTAGATTTTACAGACGAATAAGTTATATGCTAAATTGGAGAAATGTGTATTCGCCGTACAGGAGGTACAATTCCTGGGGTATCTGCTTTGGGGTTCCGTATGGATCCAGAGAAGGTCCGTGTGATTCTAGAATGGGATCTTCCTGGGAACCTAAAAAGCTCGGCAGAGTTTTTTTTTTGGTTTCGCCAATTTCTATAGAAAATTCATTCAGAATTATTCGGTGATTGTTAAACCCCCTACGGACATGACAAAGAAGGGAACTGATTTTTCTAAATGGTCTGATGCTGCTAAACTGGCTTTTTCCTCTCTGAAGGAGAGATTCACCTCGGCACCCATACTGGTCCAGCTGGATGTTTTTCAACCTTTTAATGTGGAGGTTGATGCATTGGAGGTGGGGGTATGGGTGGTACTGTCCCAGGATCCTTCTCAAAGTAAATGGCATCCTTGTGCTTTCTTTTCTAAGAAATTTTTGGCAGCTGAAAAGAATTATGATATTGGCAACAGGGAACTTTTAGCTATTAAATTAGCGTTTGAGGAATGGCATCACTTTTTGGAGGGGGCAGCTCATCCCGTCACGGTAATTACGGATCATAAAAACCTGTTATACCTTGAGTCTGCTAAACGTCTTACGCCTAGACAAGCTCGGTGGTTCTTGTTTTTTTACCAGGTTTAATTTTTGTCCGGGGGCAAAAAATACCAAAGCTGATGCATTGTCCCGAAGTTTTCCTGAAGGGGGTGATGTTTAGTGATGAGTAGCAGGCACAATATTCGAATTTGCGATATTTGTGAATATTTGGTAGAATATTCGTCATATATTCTCAAATTTGCGGTTATTTTCTTGATTGCGAAAATCGGCAATGTAATATGAGCGCAATACAGGGTGAGTCACTATAGCTACATTTTTCAAGCTGCTATAAGTTTCCTGAGAATGGAGAAAATGGTTGACATTGCAGAATATTACAATAGCTTTATATGCAGATAGAGTGCTCCGATATATTCGCAATTGCGAAAATCGGCAATTAATGAGGTGCATATTTTTGCGCAATACGTGCAACTTCAGATTTTAGCAGGTCTGACTACATATTAGTGATTGGTGCGAACTTGTAACATCACAGCACTATGTATGTATGTAGCATACATACACCACTATATCTGTAGCATGTATGTGTGGACAGCAGAACAGCTACACTATATCACTATCTAACCTGCACTGACTATCTCCCACTAACTGTCGGTATTATGTATATAAGATAGCTAACTAACTATCTAATGTAATGTGACATCACAGCACTATGTCTGTAGCATGTATGTATGGACAGCAGAACCTATCACACTACCTAACACCCTGCACTGGAGCCTATCAGCTACACTATATCACTATCTAACCTACACTGACTATCTCCCACTAACTATCTGTATTATATATATAAGATAACTATCTAATGTAATGTGACATCACAGCACTATGTCTGTAGCATGTATGTATGGACAGCAGAACCTATCACACTACCTAACACTCTGCACTGGAACCTATCATCTACACTATATCACTATCTAACCTACACTGACTATCTCCCACTAACTATCTGTATTATATATATAAGATAACTAACTATCTAATGTAATGTGACATCACAGCACTATGTCTGTAGCATGTATGTATGGACAGCAGAACCTATCACACTACCTAACACCCTGCACTGGAACCTATCAGCTACACTATATCACTATCTAACCTACACTGACTATCTCCCACTAACTATCTGTATTATATATATAAGATAACTAACTATCTAATGTAATGTGACATCACAGCACTATGTCTGTAGCATGTATGTATGGACAGCAGAACCTATCACACTACCTAACACCCTGCACTGGGACCTATCAGCTACACTGTATCACTATCTAACCTACACTGACTATCTCCCACTAACTATCTGTATTATATATATAAGATAACTAGCTATCTAATGTAATGTGATATCACAGCACTATGTCTGTAGCATGTATGTATGGACAGCAGAACCTATCACACTACCTAACACCCTGCACTAGAACCTATCAGCTACACTATATCACTATCTAACCTACACTGACTATCTCCCACTAACTATCTGTATTATATATATAAGATAACTATCTAATGTAATGTGACATCATAGAACTATGTCTGTAGCCTGTATGTATGGACAGCAGAACCTATCACACTACCTAACACCCTGCACTGGGACCTATCAGCTACACTATATCACTATCTAACCTACACTGACTATCTCCCTCTAACTATCTGTATTATATATATATAAGATAACTAACTATCTAATGTAATGTGACATCACAGCACTATGTCTGTAGCATGTATGTATGGACAGCAGAACCTATCACACTACCTAACACCCTGCACTAGAACCTATCAGCTACACTATATCACTATCTAACCTACACTGACTATCTCCCACTAACTGTCGGTATTATGTATATAAGATAACTAACTAACTATCTAATGTAATGTGACACGGGAAAGCACAGAGCACAGCAATAACACTGCTGTCTCTCTCAGATCTGCAAAAAATAGCTGCTGGGAGGTTCTTATATAGTAAGGGGTCGGCATCTTTCCTATCGGTTGCTAGGGATGTTGCTAAGCTCAGACAAAGACATTGCAGCCTTCTCATTGGCCCACAAGCAAAAATATAGAATATTTTCGAAAATACGAATATATATCACTATATACTAAATATTCGCAAATTCTTGATTAAAATTCGCTATTCGAATAGTCGCGCCCAACACTAGTTATGTTGACGATCCAGTGCCGATTTAAAAAGGGGGTGGTTGTCTCTGCATTACACTCAGACCTGTAGGGAATGGTGTTGGAGGCTCAGGGGACACCCGGTCTCCTTCCCCCAGGAAAGTTGTTTGTACCTTTGAATTTGCGCCTTAAAATATTAAAAGAACACTTTAACTCTGTACTCGCTGGGCACCCAGCACCTCAGATCTATTGTCTTGTCATTTTTGGTGGCCGAGGTTGCACCAGGATGTAGTTGATTTTGTGTCCAGCTGTACAACCTGTGCACTCACTAAAGTCTCTCACACTCGTCCAGCGGGGTCTCTGTTGGCACTGGTCATTCCCAACAGACTATGGACAGACCTGTCGATGGATTTTATTACTGACCTACTTGTATCTGCGGGTAAAACTGTTATACTGGTAGTAGTAGACAGGTTCAGTAAAATGGTGCATTTCATTGCCTTACCCGTGTTGCCAAAGGCTAGAACCCTGGCTCAGGTTTTTATCAGTGAAATGGTGAAGCTTCACGGGGTCCCTTCCGATGTTGTTTCGGATCGTGGAACCCAGTTTATTTCTAAGTTCTGGAGAGCTTTTTGTTCTCGTCGGGGTACATTTGTCCTTTTCCTTAGCCTTCCATTCGCAGTAGAATGGCCAGACCAAACGCACCAACCAAAACCTAGCGACTTACCTTAGGTGTTTCTTGTCTGAAAATCAGGAGAAATGGTCGTCTTACTTACCGTTAGCAGAGTTTGCTATAAACAATCACCATCAAGAATTAACTGGTAAGTCATCATTTTTTAGTGCATATGGTTTTCATCCTCAATTTTGCAATTTTTCATCCTCAATTTTTCAGTGGAAGATTAGTTTATGTCTTCACTCTCTTCTGTATGGCAAAAGGTTCAAAGCAACTTGAAAAATATGGGAGACTGATAAACATATGGCTGATAAAAAACGTTCACCAGGTCCGGACCTAGGGGTGAATGACTGTGTGGTTGTCGACTAGGAATATTAAGTTAAAGGTTCCCTCTTTGAAATTGGGTCCTAGGTTTATCGGTCCTTATAAAATAGTCGCCTTTATTAATCCCGTGGCATTTAGCCTGGAGCTACCTCAAACTTTGAAAATTCATATTGTTTTTCATAAATCGTTGCTCAAAAGTATGTTACACCTCCGGAACCATCACCTTTACCGCCCCCTCAATCATTGTTGATGGCAATTTGGAGTTTGAGGTGGCAAGAATTGTAGATTCTCGTTTCGTCCGTCTCTCCTTTCAATATCTGGTGCATTGGAGGGCTTACAGTCCGGAATAAAGAATGTGGGTGCCAGCTTCAAAAGTAAACGCCAGAAGGTTAATTCGTTCTTTCCACATTTCTTTCCCAGAAAAACCTTGTCCTGAGTGTCCGGTGGCCCCTTGTAGAAAGAGGGGTACTGTCACGAGGGTGTCATGACCTATCGCTGAACCTGTTGTGCCTGTGATCAGAAGGTCACAGCGGGTGGCTACTCGCTCGGTTTCTCAAGAGATCACTCCATGACCAAATGGTGGGAATAGATTCGGTCCAGGTTTTCCTACTTAGGTTTGCGATCCTTTTTGTCCCATTTAGGAATCTGTAGCTTTTCTTTTCAGCTGTTCTCTGTCAGTCACTCCCAGCTACTATATATTCTCACTTTCTGCTTCACTTGTTGCCAAATATAGACCTTCATTCCAGATCTTCTATTCTGACCTCAGGTGGACAACTGTTGCTGTGGAGCTGTTGGAACTGGAGCTATTGGATCTCTGGTCCACTCCTGTTGTTGTATCCCTTCGGGGA
The DNA here is from genome assembly GCA_033119425.1 of Bufotes viridis. Taxonomy (NCBI): domain Eukaryota; kingdom Metazoa; phylum Chordata; class Amphibia; order Anura; family Bufonidae; genus Bufotes; species Bufotes viridis. Next base: position 162,306,109 of record CM065595.1, read on the forward strand.
TTGTTTGTGTTTGTCCTTTCCCTGTTGTTACCCTAGGTGTCAGTGGTGAGGACTAGTGCTCCCAGCGCCCTACTTACTACCTAGGGCTTATTTCAGAATAAGCCAGGGATGAGGCACCTGATCGGCGTACGGGTTAGCAGACCATCTAGGGATATCAGGGCAGCCAGGTGCCAGTGCCAGGTGAGCTAGGGGTCACCACTCCTCCCTCTCCTAATGGAAGGGTACTCCCTGCCATCTCAGACGTGATAATTTATACACCAAAGAGAAGCCGGAGATAATACTAGTAAAACCATCCTACTAGTCTCTCATGCCCTTAAAAATGCCACACCTTCCTACGCTCTGCCTTCAAACAAACAGGCATTGACCCAATTTTTTGCACAAAATATTCTCCCTATATACCTTCCTGAATTAGAATAAATGGCTCCTTTCCTCCCCACTGCGTATCACCAATGGCACTAGACAAGGGTGCACACTGTCACCCTTGCTATATGTCATTGCAATGGAACATCTAGCAGTTGCGATTCACACCTCTCCAGATATCCAAGGGATAAAATTGGGCATCCGCCATCACAAATTGGCCCTTTATGCGGACAACTCACTATTTTACATTACTAATCCATTGATATCTCTCCCTGTGTCACGGACGTTCCCATGATAAGTGGCAGGAGATCGGTAAGACTGGCAACACGTGGTTTGATCTGACATGTTTTCTGTTTGGATCAAATGACGTCTGTGTTGTTTTTGGTGCTTGCCACACCTTTTTCCCCAGGTGTGTCTATTATGGTCATTTAACCATCTCTATTTATTGTTGTTTCTCCCACTATGCTATGCAGTTTATAGCTTTAGTTTGAGTTGTGGATAGCTAGTGTGTGGATCTCGGCTGAGTTCCTGGTGCTGCCATAGCCACTTGAAATGTTTTCTTTCCCTTTTGTATTTTGTTTGGGTTATTATGTGTGTTGCATTTCTATTAAGGCCTGAGAGAGACTCCTGTTCGTCCTTCCTTTTGGAGGAACAGATTGTCTCAGTCCTGACATTAGTACCAGGGTACCAACCTATATGGTGAGTTAGGACATTAGGCTCCTGCGTATGAACTCACCTACCTCTGGGGTCTGTTCATACTGGTAGTTAGCCAGGACTTTGATTAGGGTTTTACTAGGAGGTGTCCATCTCCTTTCCCTCCCGTTTCCAGGCCTTATTCCCTCACCCCTTTCCCTCTTATGTTCGGTGTGGTGTTTCCTCCCACACCCGAACGTGACACCCTGTCTTATTACAAGAATTTAATAGGCTTGGGTCTTTTAGCAACAAGGTGAATTATTCCAAAACTGAAGCCCTTAACCTGTCCCTTCCTTCAGACTTGGTAACTCAGCAGAAACTTAAATTCTGATTTTGCTGGCAACAAAAAGCTATCAAATACTTCGGGGTACAGATCCCCTCTAACCTTGCAGACTTGTATGCCTTGAATTACCTACCCTTACTGCAGCGTACGGCATGGGACATTAAATCCTACAATAGCTCACAATTGTCTTGGTTCATTGGAATAAATGTCATCAAGATGGACATCATACCACGTTTTCTTTACCTTTATCAGACAATACCAATTTCAGTACCCAATGCCTTTTTTACAAGGCCTACACAACATGACTAGGAAATCTGTGTGGGGATCAATGAGACCTCACATAGGTCATTCAATTTTAGTCTGTCCACAATCCAAGGGAGGGACTGGCCTCCCTGATGTTCAGGTATATATTATCAGGTAGTAATTCTGCTTCGGCTCATCGATTGGTTCTATAATCAATCTAATAAACAATGTATATCCATAGAAGCTGATTCTTGCCCATTATCTCTATAATCCCTCACTTGGATTTAACTTTGGATAGGTCTCCCCTCACTCATCTTCCTATACTAACCACAAGTGCATTGCAACTGTGGGAAAGGCTCCAAATCCGTCAATACCTTTCTCATCAGCTGGGCATTATGACTCCTTTATTTGATAATCCAACATTCCCACCAGCTGTCAGCAGGAATGAATTTCTTTCTTGGTCCTCGACTGTATACGTATGTCACAGGTGTGGACTGTGGAGGTCTCCTTACCTCTCTTTGGAGATTTGCAGGCGATGTACCCGAGTAGGACTTTGTCCTGGTTGAAATATGCTCAGCTCAGAGGCTTTCTTAGAACAAAACTCCCATCATGGATTACTACAATGCGTAGAACTGACTTTGAATCCCTACTGTTGAGAACTTCTCCCCCTTACATAGTACAGCGTCCCACTCGTATACATGGGCACTGCAAAGTCGTTGTATCTTATGTCATATTGCATTTCATGTCATTTATATCTGGTTTATCCTGTAAATTCTTGTTGACAGGCTGTAGGGTGCAGTACATACATCCACCACTAGATGGGGATAGCATCATAGTCTATATATACCACAGTTCAGGCCTAGTCAGTGAGTAGTTAGTTATGAGTTAGCCCTAGAGTGGGTAACAGCTGAAACTCAGTTATGAATCAGCTGTAGAGTTAGTTGGAGGAGAAGGAGTACTGAAACAAAGGGCAACAGCCATCTTATCAGGCTTTAAGGACCTTTGTAGCAAGGTGAAGAATTCACTAGCCTCTGGCAGCCTCACCAATATAAACTGGAAGAAAAATGACCAGATACAGAGCCACCTACCAGTAAGGACAACTACATAACTTAGCCTGAAGTTCTATCCACCTAAAGCATGTTTACAGTGGATTAACAGCAGTCCTCCTCTGCTGTAAATGCATTAAGACTGTTTTACATTTGGATGTACTTGTGGTCAAGAACCTGCGTACAGTAAACGTTGTGAGTTGGATTCAACTTGTGTCTCACTCTTTAATTTCTCCACTACTACTCATCATTGTTGTACCGTAACGGTACTGGCATCACGACTTTACTTAATCCAGGGGTCCAGCCTCCAAAGCACACCAAACCCAGTTACCATCAAGGGCACCTCAAAACACCACCTTGCTGGTGTCCCATTTAATAGAGTGTGCCCCGGAGAATCCAGTGCTGTTCTCCCCCATCAACTGTGCAGGCCTGCCCAGGGACGACAAAACTGTGAGTTACCAAGAACTGTGTGGTTTTTACCCTTGGCCTACCTATGCTCACACCGTGACCTCACAGAGACATTTCCCTGTTGGTCTGGTATACTGCAACAGAATCTCATTAGTTTACACTCTTCTCTGGCCCCCTCTTACCACTTCTTGGAAAATGAAGTCTGAGTTGTTGCTGGTCTTCCTCAGGGCCCATGAGCTTCCTGTAGCATGTCAGGCCCAAGAGAAAATTATAAGATCTTGTCTAGATGGTATTGTCGTCCTGACATTCTTCACAAATGTTTCCCTACAGTGTCCAATTTCCTTCCTGGTACTCTTATAGTGGGGAAAAAGGTCCTTCATTGCGACTTTCTGACTGCAGCTCGTACAGTGATACCCAGACTGGAAGTCCACTAGGGCTTCTTTAAGCCATGTACCAGGGTGGGCTCCCCAGGATACAGCGAAGTCAAGAACGAGTAAAGCAACTCCTACACCAGTTTTACTAAAACCATATTTTACTTAAACATGCTAATGAATGCGACCACAGATGCGGGTTACACACAAATAAATTTACATACAGTGTCTGTGGCTTTACTCCTCAGGTTCCATCTGCGTTCCTGACAGCAATTCCCCTTCCTCTGGACAAGATCAGGATCATGGACAAGATCAGCTCCACTTGGCTGTAGCTCTGGTCCCTGAAGGATGCTCTCACGCCTGGATGTTAAGTAATTCTCCTCACACACAGCTACTGTAGCTTCTCCCAGGCTCACTCTAAGATGGCTGCTCCTTTACTTTCTTTTCTAGGCTTGAGACCCCACCTCTGAGAGTTTTACATACATAAATATATAAATGCAGTCTGTTAGGTGCGCTTAGGAAACAGTGACCACCAGAATGTCTGTCCGAATTATTTAACTTCATTTACACAAATACAATGTTCACAAAATGAAAGCTGTTTCCCCATCACACATGCCACCCCACTAGAAATTGTCATCCTTGGCAACCCTCCCCATACAAAATCATCCTGCGCATAGTGCTGTTGGGGCACATCTACATTGGGCTTGGTTGTCCTACACAGAGTTATAGGCTCATCAAATGGGGGAGGATCTTTTGGCTGCTCAATAGTTTCCCAGGGTGGCAAACTTGCCATGGCCGGAGCCTCTGTGGGTACCGGGGCAGGGACAACCCACCATTCCTCCTCCTCCTTAGTGTTGGGTGCGAATATTCGAATCGCGAATATTAATCGCAAATATCGACACTTCGAGAATTCGCGAATATTTAGAATATAGTGATATATATTCATAATTTTGAATATTCTAGATTTTTTTAAATCAGTAAACTTCCTTCTTGCTTGTGGGCCAATGAGAAGGCTGCAAAGTCTTTGAGCTTAGCAACATCCCTAGCAACCAATAGGAAAGTTGCCTACCCCTTTACTATATAAGAACCTCCCCAGCAGCCACCGTATGCAGTATTTTGCAGATCTGAGAGAGACAGCAGTGTTATTGCTGTGCTCTCTGTTTTCCTGTTATGACATTAGGTAGTTAGTTAGTAAGTTAGTTAGTTAGCTTATATATATAATACAGATAGTGGGAGATAGTCAGTGTAGGTTAGATAGTGATAGTGTAGCTGATCTGAGCAGGTTCTGCTGTCTATACATACAAGCTTCATACATAGTGCTGTATGTATCTATGCTACATACATACATACATAGTGCTGTGATGTCACAAGTTCACAACAATACTTAGTGCACCAATCACTAATATGTAGTCAGACCTGTTAAAATGTGAAGTTTCACGTATTGGGCCAAAATATTTGCATCATTAGTGCCGATTTCGTAATCGCGAATATTTTGGAGCACTCTGCATATAAAGCTATTGTTATGTTCTGCCGTGCCAACCATTTTCTCCACTCTCAGGAAACCTCTAGCAGCATGAAAAATATAGCTATAGTGACCCACGCCTGCATTTTGCACGCATTACGCAAATATTACATTGCTGATTTTTTGCAATCAAGAAAATAATCTCGAATTCGCAAATATATGATGAATATTCTACCAAATATTCACGAAATATCGCAAATTCGAATTTTGCCCCTGCCGCTCATCACTACCTACGGGGATTTCCTCTGTACTCTGAGCAGGAGGAGGCATCTCTTCCAAGAACACGGGCTCATCAAAGTTACAACGCCTCAGCATGTTACAGTGCAAGTTCTGGGAGGATCCCCAGTCCCTACTGGCTCTACCTCTTCCTTGTGTATGGGACCGCCTCTCACCGCCCATCCAACTTCCCAGATGGCCCATTGGCCCTGACCATCACTCAATCGCCCGGGGCATACCCAGCCCTCTTCATGGGTATTGGGTTAGGGTGCACCACTTGCCTCAGGCGCTCCTCGCAATCTTGTCGACCGCTCTCAGCCGGTGGTGATGCTCTTGCACCCATGCAGTGGTATTTCGCCATGTTGGCTCCATCGTATCGGGCATGTGGAGATCTTCAATCTCCCGGCCGGCTCTCCCGAACATGAGCATATTTGGGAGTAACTGGTGGTACTGTGTACCCTGTTATAGGCCCACATCAGTTCACGTAGGTACTCTGGCCACCGGGCCTTTTGGCTATCCTTAAGAGTCTGCAGCATCTGAAGCAAGGTGCGGGAACATTCAATCCCATACAGTTCCTACAGCTCATTCATTTGAGCACTCTGAAAACATGCCCCCTGGTCCAACTAAATATTTTTAATTCTTTTCAACTTTGTTTGTTTGGCAATAGGAGTTAGTTCCTATAAATCTTACAAGTTTTACTTTGCTTTGTTTATCTTGTATGAAAAGTTACTTCAGCCGGTTTGCTGTAAGGCAGAGTTACCCGGGCTGCATGTGACGTCATGTTTGGAGATCGGACGCAGCTATTATTGTTAAGGCCTCTTGCGGTAGCTGTTTCTTGCCATGTGTCTCCCCTCCCCCGCTACCACCATCTTTAGACTTCACGTATTTCACTGCTCATGTACTTAAAACCCTGCCGCTCTTTTATGCTCTGCTGTTATCCTGAGCAGCATTTACACTTTCGGTTTTATTTCATGTCTTATGCTTCTTATGCCTACTATTGCAACATGCTTCATACACCTCACACTCTCAGATGCATCCGCACGTCTTTTACTGTCACAGCACTTTCCTACTCTGCTCATTCCCAGACCAGCGTTTACATTTGGCTGTTACGCTATGTTTTACTCCCTGCTCACCTGAGCTGTGTCCACATGTCGCTATTTTCATCATTCTTCACCCGTTAATCACATTCAAGCTGCGTTCACCTGTTGACTTTTACATCACATTCCGTACCCAGCCGACAACCGGATCCGTATTGCACATCTGTTATTACATGTATACTCGGCTTTCAGCCATAGCTGCGTTTTATTTTATTTTTCTCTGGACGCATCACACTGATGTTCACACCTTGCTCCACTCACAACTAGAGCTGCGTTCATGCGTTGACTGGTATACCATGTTTGCTCTGCTCACAGTGAGAGCTGTGTTTACACGTCCGCTGTCACATGTTCATACTAGGCTTGTTTCAGAGCTGCATTCACGTTCACTGTTACATCATGTTTATGCTCCACTCACATTTAGAGCTGCTATTCTACCAATTTCATTCTCGACCACACCCAGAGGTGCATTCACACTTATGCTGTCAAATCATTTTTTTGCACTCCACCCACGACCAGAGTTGCATTCATATGTCTATCAGTATATCATGTTTGCTCTACTCGCACTCCAGAGCTGCGTTCACACGTCCTATGCTACTACAGGTTCTTTTCAGGCCCATTTTAAGGACTGCATTCACATCACTGTTACATCTATGTTACACTCCGTTCACAACCAGAGCTGCTGTTATACCAAATTGCATGCTCTGCTTATACCCAGAGTTGTGTTCACATTTCTACTGCTACACCAGGTTGTATACCCTCACCAAAGCCGCTTTCCATGTCTGCTGTCACATCAAGTTAATATTCCGTTCACATCCAAAGCTGCGTCCGCATGTCTACTTTTCCATCTTGTCCTATACTCCATTCACTACTGGAGCTGCGTTCACGTGTCTGCTTTTGCATCACGTCAATACTCTGCTCACTTTCAGATTGCATTTATACGTCGCTTTATACCACGATCGCTTTATACCATGCTTTTCATGCTCTACCCATACTCAGAGCCGCCCATACCACGTGTTTTAGGTACCACTCACATCCAAAGCTGCACCAAAGCTGCATTCACCCATTTGTCGTTACATCATGTGTTGTACTCTGCTCCCACTCAAAGCTGCATTCTCCTGTTCATTGCTACGTCATGGTTTTACTCAATAATCTCACCAGGGCAGTCGGCACCCACCGCTCTGGTTCCTCTTTCCCGACAAACATAACTGCATTCTTTTCAGGCTTACGTTCCTTTCCTCGGTGGTCTGTTACATTCCATAGGCCTACTTTTCTGTTCACTTAAGTAAAAAAAAAAAAAAAAGAAATTATTTTGATCTTCTTTAATCCTGGTTCATATTCACTCAGACTGGTCCGCTTTTACTTCTGGTTCGTATTCACTCAGATTGGTCTCCTGCCCCAGTTCACCAAACAGCTCCTCAGCGGAGGTTAGTGAGCTAATAGGAGTAAGTTTCCTGCTATGTTTTCACAAGCTGTTCATTTGTTTGTCACGATAAGAGTCTTCTCTTAGCGAACTTGCAATGCCTCAGGCTCTTGTTTTTCTCCCATCTCTGTTTCAATTTCATGTTTACGTCTTATGGTTCACGGTGGTTAGTGTTTTATGTATGCATGTGCTTCGGATTACTAATGTCTATATTTTCAACGCCTGTTGGCAGTTATGTTTTTTAGGCCACCTTCTAGCCAATCTAATCATTCAAACCGCTGCATATCCCATCAGGTCCGGCTTACGTTTTAATTACTTATCGTCATCGCAACGTCATCTAGATCAGTCTCTCGGCTTCGGGGGCACTATGACTGCTTCGGCCTCTGGCTTCGGGGCCCCTATGACTGATCCGGCCTCATGGCTCCGGGGGCCCAATGACCGTTTTTCATGTTTTGTTTGTTAGGTGTACGACATGGTTGTAGGCTAGTTAGTGTCCCAAGTATGCTTGAAGGGGGTCATAGTTATGCAAGTCCCCAAGGCATTCTGGTGCTGCATGAGTGGTTTATTTAAAAAAAAAAAAAGTCACAACAGGCTCGCACGGGTGGCTCTTCGCTTATAGGACCTCACGATTGGCACCGACATTTGTAGTTCGCACGGCCATCTGATACTTTTTCCACCATAAGAGGCTTGCACGAGTGGCTCTTCGCTTATAGGACCTCCCGACTGGCATCGTCATTCGTAGTTCGCACGGTCATCTGATACTTGCTCCTGCCATAAGAGACTCGCACGCATGGCTCCTGCCATAAGAGATTCATACGCATGGCTCCTGCCATAAGAGATTCATACGCATGGCTCCTGCCATAAGAGACTCGCACGTATGGCTCCTGCCATAAGAGACTTGCACGCATGGCTCCTGGCATAAGAGACTTGCACGCATGGCTCCTGCCATAAGAGACTTGCACGCATGGCTCCTGCCATAAGAGACTTGCACGCATGGCTCCTGCCATAAGAGGCTCGCACGAGTGGCTCATGCCATAGGAGGCTCGTACGAGTGGCTCCTGCCATAAGAGGCTCGCTGGAGTGGCTCTTGGCTTAGAGGATTTCCCAATTGACATCGACATTGGTAGTTCATACAGCCATCTGATACTATTTTCCATGGCACACCTTTCAGAAGTTTTCTTTTGTTCATTTATATTTTCAGATTAGTATTTGCGGTTCATTTCAGCCTCATTTCGTTAAGAAGCTTACCCCATGTCTTTGTCTTTTAGGTTATCGAGTCCCAGGTAATTACTAAACCCGTCGGGTTAAGCCCCAATCTTTTCCCCAGCCGTCCTTAATTCTTAAGGTTCGCATCCCGGCGGTTGCTTCGGCCCCATGGCTTCAGGGGTTCGACCAATGGTTGTCTGTCCACCTGTGCAGCTATGCTTTTAGTTTTGAATGACTCACATCTTTAATTGCTTAATACCTGTTCAGACCTTGTTCACACACCATAGGTAGTCTAGTGGTAGGACCCCATGTCATGCTGAGATACCGTGAAGTGGTGCTTGAAGGGGCTCCGATATGTTCCTGATTGGAAATATTGGCGAATCTCTCAGCTTTTAACATCCGAGTGAGGTATTAGCCAGTGTTGTCAGTTGCTTATCCATGTGGTGCATCTTTTTCTGTGAGTTATGACTCACATCTTTACCTGCTTGCCAGCTTATGTTTTTAGGTTTCATTCTAGTTAATGTCCGTTATCTTCATTTTCTGTCACATTTCCTTCGTCTTTTCAGGTCACTCAGTTGAACTCATGTTGGGGGTCACCTTCCACGTCGGTCAGGTTTTGTTGGTTTAATTTCACCAGGTCTCATGGTTTAATTTCACCTGCACCTTATTCCGGTCACTATTATAGTTATAATTTCTTGTTAAAAATAATAATAATTGGCCCCATGGCTTCGGGGCCTGATGACAGCTTCGCCACATGGCTTTGGGGGCCCGATGACAGCTTCGGCCCCATGGCTTCGGGGCCCGATGACAGCTTTGGCCCCATGGCTTCAGGGGCCCGATGACAGCTGTGGCGAAACCAACCTCACCACTGGGCATTGGAGAAGACTCGCCACTACAGCCTCGGCCCCATGGCTCGGGGGCCTGATGACAGCTTCCGGCCCCATGGCTTCGGGGGCCCGATGACTGTTTTCAGTCCTGTTGGACTGATTACCTGGTTGGTTGTCCATCTGTGCATCGAGGCTGATTTGGCCCATACGTATCACATACATACCTGCTTCCCTAATCTCCTAATAATCCATGTTGATCGCTCACTTTATGTTTTTGTCTGCAAACTGGTCCGGTTTGCCCTACAGCATCATTGTCATGTCTTACGCAGATATTTCGTCTTGCTTTAATTGTTCATGCTTTCGTTCACGCCCTGCCAGAGGAGCAACAGGTAGGGTAATTCCCTCTAGCATTTTAGTCTCTGATCGTAGTCGATCATATCTGGTCAACCAGGTCCCCCACGCAAAGTCTTTGCCTTTTACTACGACTCAGGAATTCATTTTTGTCGGTAGCTTCATTGCAATTCCTTCCCTCACTCATGGGAGGCATAGACAGAATCTTTATGGCTTCGTAGCTTCTTGCCGCACTAACCTCAGACTCCCTACAACCACGTTGAATCGGGTTTTGGACAAGGGTCAGCATTCCCTCACGGTAGAAGATTCATGATATTATACAGCTCTGTATATTTCACTATATATAACCGGTTATTACACCTGATATTATACAGCTCTGTATTATTCACTATACATAACTGGTTATTAATATATCTGATATTATACAGCTCTGTATTATTCACTATATATAACCTGTTATTACATCTGATATTATACGGCTCTGTATTATTCACTATATATAAACTGTTATTACATCTGATATTATACAGCTCTCTATTATTCACTATATATAAACTGTTATTACATATGATATTATACAGCTCTGTATTATTTACTATATCTAACTGGTTGTTACATATAATATTATTCAAATATATAACCTGTTATTACATCTGATATTATACAGCTCTGTATTATTCACTATATATAACTGGTTATTACATCTGATATTATACAACTCTGTATTATTCACTATATATAACTGGTTATTACATATGATATTATACAGCTCTGTACTATTCACTATATATAAACTGTTATTACATCTGATAATATACAGCTCTGTGTTATTCACTATATATAACTGGTTATTACATCTGATATTATACGGCTTTTTATTATTCACTATATATAACTGATTATAAGATCTGATATTATACAGCTCTGTATTATTCACTATATATAACTGGTTATTACATATGATATTATACAGATGTGTATTATTCACTAATAGTGAATAATACACATCTGTATAATATCATATGTAATAACCAGTTATATATAGTGAATAATACAGAGCTGTATAATATCAGGTGTAATAACCAGTTATATATAGTGAATAACACAGAGCTGTATATTATCAGATGTAATAAATAGTTATATATAGTGAATCACTTTATATAACTAGTTATTACATCTGATAATATACAGCTCTGTATTATTCACTATATATAACTGGTTATTACATCTGATATTATACGGCTTTTTATTATTCACTATATATAACTGGTTATTACACCTGATATTATACAGCGCTGTATTATTTACTATATATAACTGGTTATTACGTCTGATATTATACGGCTCTGTATTATTCACTATATATAACTGGTTATTACATTTATATTATACAGCTCTGTATTATTTACTATATATAAAATGTTATTACATCTGATATTATACAGCTTTGTATTATTCACTATATATAACCGGTTATTACACCAGATATTATACAGCTCTGTATTATTCACTATATATAACTGGTTATTACATCTGATATTATACAGCTTTGTATTATTCACTATATATAACTGGTTATTACATCTGATATTATACAGCTCTGTTTTATTCACTATATATAACTAGTTATTACACCTGATATTATAGGGCTCTGTATTATTCACTATATATAACTAGTTATTACATCAGATATTACACAGGTCTATATTAATCACGATAAATAACAGATTATTACATCTGATATTACACAGCTCTGTATTATTCACTATATATAACTGGTTATTACATTTATATTATACGGCTCTGTATTATTCACTATATGTAACTGGGTATTGCATCTGATATTATACAGCTCTGTAATATTCACTTTATATAACTGGTTATTACACCTGATATTATACGGCTCTGTATTATTCGCTATGTATAACTGGTTATTACATCTGATATTATACGGCTCTGTATTATTCACTATGTATAACTGGTTATTACATCTGATATTATACGGCTCTGTATTATTCACTATGTATAACTGGTTATTACATCTGATATTATACAGGTCTGTATTATTCACTATATGTAACTGGTTATTACATCTGATATTATACAGCTCTGTAATATTCACTATGTATAACTAGTTATTACATCTGATATTATACAGCTCTGTAATATTCACTATATATACCTGGTTATTACATATGATAATATACAGCTCTGTATTATTCACTATATATACCTGGTTATTACATATGATATTATACAGGTCTGTATTATTCACTATGTATAACTAGTTATTACATCTGATATTATACATGTCTTTATTATTCACTATGTATTATACGGATCTGTATTATTCACCATATTTAACTGGTTATTACACCTGATATTATAAGGCTCTGTATTATTCACTATATATAACTAGTTATTACATCAGATATTACAAAGGTCTGTATTATTAACGATATATAACCGGTTTTTACACCTGATATTATACGGCTCTGTATTATTCACTAAATATAACCGGTTATTACACATGATATTATAAGGCTCTGTATTATTCACTATATATAACTGGTTATTACACCTGATATTATACAGCTCTGTTTTATTCACTATATATAACTAGTTATTACATCTGATATTATACAGCTCTGTATTATTCACTAAATATAAACTGTTATTACACCTGATATTATAAGGCTCTGTATTATTCACTATATATAACTGGTTATTACACCTGATATTATACAGCTCTGTATAATTCACTATATATAACTGGTTATTACATCTGATATTATACAGCTCTGTATTATTCACTATATATAACTGGTTATTACATCTGATATTATAAGGCTCTGTATTATTCACTATATATAACAGGTTATTACATATATTATACAGCTCTGTATTATTCACTATATATAACTGGTTATTACACCTGATATTATACAGCTCTGTATTATTGACTATATATAACTGGTTATTACATCTGATATTATACAGCTCTGTATTATTCACTATATATAACTGGTTATTACATCTGATTTTATACAGCTCTGTATTATTCACTATATATAACTGGTTATTACATATGATATTATAAGGCTCTGTATTATTCACTATATATAACAGGTTATTACATATATTATACAGCTCTGTATTATTCACTATATATAACTGGTTATTACATCTGATATTATACAGCTCTGTAATATTTACTATATATAACTGGTTATTATTATATCTGATATTATACAGCTCTGTATTATTCACTATATATAACAGGTTATTACATATGATATTATAAGGCTCTGTATTATTCACTATATATAACAGGTTATTACATATATTATACGGCTATGTATTATTCACTATATATAACTGGTTATTACACCTGATATTATACGGCTCTGTATTATTCACTATATATAACTGGTTATTACATATGATATTATACAGCTCTGTATTATTCACTATATATAACTGGTTATTACATATGATATTATACAGCTTTGTATTATTCAATATATATAACTGGTTATTACATATGATATTATACAGCTCTGTTTTATTCACTATATATAACTAGTTATTACATCTGATATTATACAGCTCTGTATTATTCACTAAATATAAACTGTTATTACACCTGATATTATAAGGCTCTGTATTATTCACTATATATAACTGGTTATTACACCTGATATTATACAGCTCTGTATAATTCACTATATATAACTGGTTATTACATCTGATATTATACAGCTCTGTATTATTCACTATATATAACTGGTTATTACATCTGATATTATAAGGCTCTGTATTATTCACTATATATAACAGGTTATTACATATATTATACAGCTCTGTATTATTCACTATATATAACTGGTTATTACACCTGATATTATACAGCTCTGTATTATTGACTATATATAACTGGTTATTACATCTGATATTATACAGCTCTGTATTATTCACTATATATAACTGGTTATTACATCTGATTTTATACAGCTCTGTATTATTCACTATATATAACTGGTTATTACATATGATATTATAAGGCTCTGTATTATTCACTATATATAACAGGTTATTACATATATTATACAGCTCTGTATTATTCACTATATATAACTGGTTATTACATCTGATATTATACAGCTCTGTAATATTTACTATATATAACTGGTTATTATTATATCTGATATTATACAGCTCTGTATTATTCACTATATATAACAGGTTATTACATATGATATTATAAGGCTCTGTATTATTCACTATATATAACAGGTTATTACATATATTATACGGCTATGTATTATTCACTATATATAACTGGTTATTACACCTGATATTATACGGCTCTGTATTATTCACTATATATAACTGGTTATTACATATGATATTATACAGCTCTGTATTATTCACTATATATAACTGGTTATTACATATGATATTATACAGCTTTGTATTATTCAATATATATAACTGGTTATTACATATGATATTATACAGCTCTGTATTATTCACTATATATAACAGGTTATTACATATGATATTATACAGCTCTGTATTATTCACTATATATAACTGGTTATTACATCTGATATTATAAGGCTCTGTATTATTCACTATATATAACTGGTTATTACATCTGATATTATAGAGCTCTGTATTATTCACTATATATAACAGGTTATTACATCTGATATTATACAGCTCTGTATTATTCACTATATATAACTAGTTATTAGATCTGATATTATACAGCTCTGTATTATTTACTATATATAACTGGTTATTACATATGATATTAGAGAGCTGTGCAATGTTTTTACTATATATAGTACTTTTTCTGATATGATATAGACATAACTAAATATCTTTATTGCAACATTAGAAATCTTTTTTTTTTTTCATGAAATAATTACAATTTTGATATCCCAAAAATTTTGCTAAAATCTTCACACATGCAAAACCAGTAACCAACCAAAAACCTCAAAGAACAACTAAAATTGATGGAGAAAAAGCTAGGCAGTTGATTTGTGAAGGTGGCTTATAGCAGCAAGAAGCCACCAATTTTCTGTTCCCTTTGGTTTGTCTTTAGAGAGCAGCTGATACTCCACATAAAAGTGCATCCCAAAGCCTCCACTGAATTGTGAACAGTGCATCCCTCTTCTTCCAGGCATTAGTGTGGTGGGGGCAGAGCATGACTCTACAGAAGAGTCCGGCCCCCTCCCCGGCAGAATTGTCCGTGCAGTGGATCTCTACAGAAGAGTCCGGCCCCCTCCCCGGCAGAAGTGTGGGTGCAGTGGATGACTCTACAGAAGAGTCCGGCCCCCTCCCCGGCAGAAGTGTGGGTGCAGTGGATGACTCTACAGAAGAGTCCGGCCCCTCCCCGGCAGAAGTGTGGGTGCAGTGGATGACTCTACAGAAGAGTCCGGCCCCTCCCCCGGCAGAATTGTCCGTGCAGTGGATCTCTACAGACGAGTCCGGCCCCTCCCCGGCAGAAGTGTGGATGCAGTGGATGACTCTACAGAAGAGTCCGGCCCCCTCCCCGGCAGAGTGTGGGTGCAGTGGGTGACTCTACAGAAGAGTCCGGCCCCCTCCCCGGCAGAAGTGTGGGTGCAGTGGATGACTCTACAGAAGAGTCCGGCCCCCTCCCCGGCAGAATTGTCCGTGCAGTGGATGACTCTACAGAAGAGTCCGGCCCCCTCCCCGGCAGAAGTGTGGGTGCAGTGGGTGACTCTACAGAAGAGTCCGGCCCCCTCCCCGGCAGAAGTGTGGGTGCAGTGGGTGACTCTACAGAAGAGTCCGGCCCCCTCCCCCGGCAGAACTGTGGGTGCAGTGGGTGACTCTACAGAAGAGTCCGGCCCCCTCCCCGGCAGAAGTGAGAGCAGAGAGGATTGTCGTGGAGTATTAGCTTTATTAGAAAATAAATTACAGCCCCGGTGAGCGCACAGACTCCGGTACAATCTCATCATAATAAAATCTTTGGCTTGAAAGGACAGTTCTGCGCCCAGGGTGCAGGGACTGACGGAGGGTGATGTGGGGCGTCCAGTATTGGGTCCTTTCCTCCTTACCTGACGCTCAGTCTACACAGGGTCTCTGACACACTGTGCCGCCCCTCCCCATCGTCCTCTTAGTCACTGTCCTCCTTGTCCTGCACGGTGGTTGTGGAGTGGTTGTACAGACCCTGCGCCATCAGGTGCAGCGCCAGGCCGTTCTTTAAGCCGGACGCTTTCTTGATCTTGGCCCGTTTGTTCTGGAACCAAATCTTGATCTGGGATTCGTTGAGGTTGAGCTCTTGGGCCAAGCTCTGGCGCCGCTGCTCCGTAATGTAGCGATTGGCCTGGAACTCGGCTTTCAGTCGCTGCAGCTGCTCGGCAGTGAAGGCGGTGCAGGGCCGCTTGTCCTCCTTCTCACTCTTCTTCTTCTTCAGCTTCCGAGTGCAGGGCCCTGAAAACACGAGGGGACACTGATGAAAGGGGGCTGAAAAATAGAAGGAGGGGGCACTGAAGAAAGGGGGCTGAAAAATAGGAGGGGGCACTGATCAAAGGGAGCTGAAAAATAGAAGGAGGGGGCACTGATGAAAGGGGGCTGAAAAATAGGAGGGGGCACTGATCAAAGGGAGCTGAAAAATAGAAGGAGGGGCACTGATGAAAGGGGGGCTGAAAAATAGGAGGGGGCACTGATGAAAGGGAGCTGAAAAATAGAAGGAGGGCACTGATGAAAGGGGGCTGAAAAAATAGGACAGGGGCACTGATAAAGGGGGCTGAAAAATAGGAGGGGCACTGAAGAAAGGGGGCTGAAAAAACGAGGGGACACTGATGAAAGGGGGCTGAAAAATAGGAGGGGGCACTGATGAAAGGGGGCTGAAAAATAGAAGGAGGGGACACTGATGAAAAGGGGCCCTGAAAAATAGGAGGAGGGGGCACTGATAAAGGGGGCCTGAAAATAGAATGAGGGCACTGAAGAAAGGGGGCTGAAAAAACGAGGGGACACTGATGAAAGGGGGCTGAAAAAATAGAATGAGGGGCCACTGAAGAAAGGGGGCTGAAAAATAGAAGGAGGGGCGCTGAAGAGACGGGGGCTGAAAAATAGTAGGGGGCACTGATGAAAGGGGGCTGAAAAATAGAAGGAGGGGCACTGAAGAAAGGGGGCTGAAAAATAGAAGGAGGGGACACTGATGAAAAGGGGCCTAAAAAATAGGAGGGCCAATGATGAAAGGGGCGTGAAAAATAGGATGGGGGCACTGAAAAAGGGGGCTGCAAAAAACAGAGGAGGACACTGATGAAAGAAGCGCTAAAAAGGGGGCACTGATTAAGGGGACAAATGCAGCTGTTATCATCAGGTCAGTGTAGTCATCAGTATGGTGCTGTTGTGACGTCATCTGCGTGGTGATGATCTCTGTATGAGCGGGTAACGCCCATCATTGCCCCACTCTCGCTACATTGTGGAGGGGTCAGTGTGAATGTAACTATGATTATTATGTAGGCAGGGTCTGAACTATTCCGCACAGTAGATACTGCCAAGCACATTATGCACACACAGTCTAGGTGTCTGGAGCAGGCGCTTATGGCTGGGCTGTTCCCCAGGTGCTTAGAATTGGCTACAACAAAATCCGCTACAATGTATCACCGGCGTGATCAAAAATGTAATCCGCTACAATGTATCACTGGGTGTTATCAAAATGTAATCCACTACAATGTATCACTGGGTGTTATCAAAATGTAATCCACTACAATGTATCACTGGGTGTTATCAAAATGTAATCCACTACAATGTATCACTGGTGTTATCAAAATGTAATCCACTACAATGTGCAATAATGCAGCAGTGGATACAGATATATAATGCAGCGGTGGATAAGGATATATGATGGAGCGGTGGATACGGATATATGATGGAGCGGTGGATACGGATATATGATGGAGCGGTGGATACGGATATATGATGGAGCGATGGATACGGATATATGATGGAGCGGTGGATACGGATATATGATGGAGCGGTGGATACGGATATATGATGGAGCGGTGGATACGGATATATGATGGAGCGGTGGATACGGATATATGATGGAGCGGTGGATACAGATGTCACATATAGTACAGGGTTGTATACAGATAATCTTGCAAATCGGAGGAGTCGGGAGTGGGGAGGCGTCCATAGAGACCGAAATGGCTCTTAGTGTACAAGAAATTACAAGAAATGTTCTCTCAGCTGACAACTTAATTCCTGTCAATCACATCCGGACTGTTCCTAAGAAGCTCCAGATCTGAGACATTCCAGAGCACTGACCCACCTATACTATAATCCAGAGCACTGACCCTCTATACTATAATCCAGAGCACTGACCCACCTATACTATAATCCAGAACACTGACCCACCTATACTATAATCCAGAGCACTGACCCACCTATACTATAATCCAGAGCACTGACCCACCTATACTATAATCCAGAGCACTGACCCACCTATACTATAATCCAGAGCACTGACCCACCTATACTATAATCCAGAACACTGACCCACCTATACTATAATCCAGAGCACTGACCCACCTATACTATAATCAGAGCACTGACCCCTATGCAATAATCCAGAGCACTGACCCACCTATACTATAATCCAGGCACTGACCCCCTATACTATAATCCAGAGCACTGACCCACCTATACTATAATCCAGAACACTGACCACCTATACTATAATCCAGAGCACTGACCCACCTATACTATAATCCAGAGCACTGACCCACCTATACTATAATCCAGAACACTGACCCACCTATACTATAATCCAGAGCACTGACCCACCTATACTATAATCCAGAGCACTGACCCACCTATACTATAATCCAGAACACTGACCCACCTATACTATAATCCAGAGCACTGACCCACCTATACTATAATCCAGAGCACTGACCCACCTATACTATAATCCAGAACACTGACCCACCTATACTATAATCCAGAGCACTGACCCACCTATACTATAATCCAGAGCACTGACCCACCTATACTATAATCAGAGCACTGACCCACCTATACTATAATCCAGAGCACTGACCCACCTATACTATAATCCAGAGCACTGACCCACCTATACTATAATCCAGGCACTGACCCACCTATACTATAATCCAGAGCACTGACCCACCTATACTATAATCCAGGCACTGACCACTATATGATCAGGCACTGACCCACCTATACTATAATCCAGAGCACTGACCCACCTATACTATAATCCAGGCACTGACCCACCTATACTATAATCCAGAGCACTGACCCACCTATACTATAATCCAGAGCACTGACCCACCTATACTATAATCCAGAGCACTGACCCACCTATACTATAATCCAGAGCACTGACCCACCTATACTATAATCCAGAGCACTGACCCACCTATACTATAATCCAGAGCACTGACCCACCTATACTATAATCCAGAGCACTGACCCACCTATACTATAATCCAGAGCACTGACCCACCTATACTATAATCCAGAGCACTGACCCACCTATACTATAATCCAGAGCACTGACCCACCTATACTATAATCCAGAGCACTGACCCACCTATACTATAATCCAGAGCACTGACCCACCTATACTATAATCCAGAGCACTGACCCACCTATACTATAATCCAGAGCACTGACCCACCTATACTATAATCCAGAGCACTGACCCACCTATACTATAATCCAGGCACTGACCACCTATACTATAATCCAGAGCACTGACCCACCTATACTATAATCCAGAGCACTGACCCACCTATACTATAATCCAGAGCACTGACCCACCTATACTATAATCCAGAGCACTGACCCACCTATACTATAATCCAGAGGACTGACCCACCTATACTATAATCCAGAGCACTGACCCACCTATACTATAATCCAGAGCACTGACCCACCTATACTATAATCCAGAGCACTGACCCACCTATACTATAATCCAGAGCACTGACCCACCTATACTATAATCCAGAGCACTGACCCACCTATACTATAATCCAGAGCACTGACCCACCTATACTATAATCCAGAGCACTGACCCACCTATACTATAATCCAGAGCACTGACCCACCTATACTATAATCCAGAGCACTGACCACCTATACTATAATCCAGAGCACTGACCCACCTATACTATAATCCAGAGCACTGACCCACCTATACTATAATCCAGAGCACTGACCCACCTATATTATAATCCAGAGCACTGACCCACCTATATTATAATCCAGAGCACTGACCCACCTATACTATAATCCAGAACACTGACCCACCTATACTATAATCCAGAACACTGACCCACCTATACTATAATCCAGAGCACTGACCCACCTATACTATAATCCAGAGCACTGACCCACCTATACTATAATCCAGAGCACTGACCCACCTATACTATAATCCAGAACACTGACCCACCTATACTATAATCCAGAACACTGACCCACCTATACTATAATCCAGAACACTGACCCACCTATACTATAATCCAGAGCACTGACCCCCTATACTATAATCCAGAACACTGACCCACCTATATTATAATCCAGGCACTGACCCACCTATACTATAATCCAGAGCACTGACCCACCTATACTATAATCCAGAACACTGACCCACCTATACTATAATCCAGAACACTGACCCCCTATACTATAATCCAGAACACTGACCCACCTATATTATAATCCAGAGCACTGACCCACCTATACTACAATCCAGAGCACTGACCCACCTATACTATAATCCAGAGCACTGACCCACCTATACTATAATCCAGAGCACTGACCCACCTATACTATAATCCAGAGCACTGACCCACCTATACTATAATCCAGAACACTGACCCACCTGTACTATAATCCAGAACACTGACCCATCTGTACTATAATCCAGAACACTGACCCACCTATACTATAATCCAGAACACAGACCCACCTATACTATAATCCAGAACACTGACCCATCTATACTATAATCCAGAACTAACCCATCTGTACTATAATCCAGAACTAACCCATCTGTACTATAATCCAAAACACTGACCCATCTGTACTATAATCCAGAACACTGACCCATCTGTACTATAATCCAGAACACTGACCCACCTATACTATAATCCAGAACACTGACCCATCTGTACTATAATCCAGAACACTGACCCACCTATACTATAATCCAGAGAACTGACCCACCTATACTATAATCCAGAACACTGACCCATCTGTACTATAATCCAGAACACTGACCCACCTATACTATAATCCAGAACACTGACCCATCTATACTATAATCCAGAACACAGACCCACCTATACTATCATCCAGAACACTGACCCATCTGTACTATAATCCAGAACACTGACCCACCTATAGTATAATCCAGAACACAGACCCACCTATACTATAATCCAGAACACTGACCCATTTGTACTATAATCCAGAACACTGACCCACCTATACTATAATCCAGAACACTGACCCATCTGTACTATAATCCAGAACACTGACCCACCTATAGTATAATCCAGAACACTGACCCATCTGTACTATAATCCAGAACACTGACCCACCTATACTATAATCCAGAACACTGACCCACCTATACTATAATCCAGAACACTGACCCATCTGTACTATAATCCAGAACACTGACCCACCTATACTATAATCCAGAACACTGAGCCACCTATACTATAATCCAG
The DNA here is from genome assembly GCA_033119425.1 of Bufotes viridis. NCBI lineage: Eukaryota > Metazoa > Chordata > Amphibia > Anura > Bufonidae > Bufotes > Bufotes viridis. The sequence continues at coordinate 162,327,905 of CM065595.1, forward strand.
AACACTGACCCATCGGTACTATAATCCAGAACACTGACCCACCTATACTATAATCCAGAACACTGACCCATCTGTACTATAATCCAGAACACTGATCCATCTGTACTATAATCCAGAACACTGACCCATCTATACTATAATCCAGAACCCTGACCCACCTATACTATAATCCAGAACACTGACCCATCTGTACTATAATCCAGAACACTGACCCATCTGTACTATAATCCAGAACACAGACCCACCTATACTATAATCCAGAACACTGACCCATCTATACTATGATCCAGAACACTTATACGGATACTGTCTATGGGACTAATAACCGTTTGTGTTGCTCGCCCAGTAATAATACTGTATATGGGACTGATAACCGTTTGTGTTGCTCGCCCAGTAAAATAGTGAGAGGAGTAATAATACTGTATATGGGACTGATAACCATTTGTGTTGCTCGCCCAGTAATAATTCTGTATATGGGACTGATAACCGTTTGTGTTGCTCGCCCAGTAACATAGTGAGAGGAGTAATAATACTGTATATGGGACTGATAACCGTTTGTGTTGCTCGCCCAGTAATAATTCTGTATATGGGACTGATAACCGTTTGTGTTGCTCGCCCAGTAATAATACTGTATATGGGACTGATAACCGTTTGTGTTGCTCGCCCAGTAATAATACTGTATATGGGACTGATAACTGTTTGTGTTGCTCGCCCAGTAATAATACTGTATATGGGACTGATAACCGTTTGTGTTGCTCGCCCAGTAATAATACTGTATATGGGACTGATAACCGTTTGTGTTGCTCGCCCAGTAATAATACTTTATATGGGACTGATAACCGTTTGTGTTGCTCGCCCAGTAATAATACTGTATATGATGGCCGGTAATAGCGGCTGCTGTATCCTCACAGTACAGTATTCGGTTTAGTATGAAGCAGGAGATATATAATATATACATTGATTTATTACACCCACCACCGTAATGTGGAAAGTAACTGTGAGAGTATATGTTCGGGTGAGTGGGAGCTTCTGTCGCCCGCACCGTCCTGTCGGCAGCCCCGCACCGTCCACATGTGCACAGGCCTCCTCCTGCCTTCACCTGCTAGATTCTCAGTAAATGTCCGTCGGCTGCCACGTCATGTACTAAAGGATATCTGGCACCGAGCAGCGGATACTCCATGTGTAGAAGGGGCTAAATACAGAAAAAGCGCAGGAAGTGTGTACAGGGTCCAGAACCTATTGTATGAGATATGTCTATCATGTACATACAGTATGACACCCGACATACACAGCACCCTACACCCTATACATACAGTATAACACCCGGCATACACAGCACCCTACACCCTATACATACAGTATAACACCCGGCATACACAGCACCCTACACCATATACATACAGTATAACACCCGGCATATACAGCACCCTACACCCTATACATACAGTATAACACCCGGCATACAGAGCACCCTACACCATATACATACAGTATAACACCCGGCATATACAGCACCCTACACCCTATACATACAGTATAACACCCGGCATACACAGCACCCTATACCATATACATACAGTACAACACCCGGCATACACAGCACCCTACACCCTATACATACAGTATAGCACCCGGCATACACAGCACCCTACGCCCTATACATACAGTATAATACCCGGCACCCTACACCATATACATACAGTATAATACCCGGCATACCGAGCACCCTACACCCTATACATACAGTATGACACCCGGCATACACAGCACCCTACACCCTATACATACAGTATAACACCCGCCATACACAGCACCCTACACCCTATACATACAGTATAACACCCGGCATACACGGCACCCTACACCATATACATACAGTATAACACCCGGCATATACAGCACCCTACACCCTATAAATACAGTATAACACCCGGCATACACGGCACCCTATACCATATACATACAGTACAACACCCGGCATACACAGCACCCTACACCCTATACATACAGTATGGCACCCGGCATACACAGCACCCTACACCCTATACATACAGTATAATACCTGGCACCCTACACCCTATACATACAGTATAATACCAGGCATACAGAGCACCCTACACCCTATACATACAGTATGACACCCGGCATACACAGCACCCTACACCCTATACATACAGTATAACACCCGGCATACACAGCACCCTACACCCTATACATACAGTACAACACCCGGCATACACGGCACCTACACCATATTCATACAGTATAACACCCGGCATACACAGCACCCTACATCCTATACATACAGTATAACACCCGGCACCCTACACCCTATACATACAGTATAACACCCGGCATACACAGCACCCTACACCATATACATACAGTATAACACCCGGCATACACGGCACCCTACACATACAGTATAACACCCGGCATACACAGCACCCTACACCATATACATACAGTATAACACCCGGCATACACGGCACCCTACACATACAGTATAACACCCGGCATACACAGCACCCTACACCATATACATACAGTATAACACCCGGCATACACAGCACCCTACACCATATACATACAGTATAACACCCGGCATACACGGCACCCTACACATACAGTATAACACCCGGCATACACAGCACCCTACACCATATACATACAGTATAACACCCGGCATACACGGCACCCTACACATTATACATACAGTATAACACCCGGCACCCTACACCCTATACATACAGTATAACACCCGGCATTCACAGCACCCTACACCCTATACATACAGTATAACACCCGGCATACACAGCCTCCTACACCATATACATACAGTATAACACCCGGCACCCTACACCCTATACATACAGTATAACACCCGGCATACACGGCACCTTACACCCTATACATACAGTATAACACCCGGCATACACGGCACCCTACATTATACATACAGTATAACACCCGGCACCCTACACCCTATACATACAGTATAACACCCGGCACCCTACACCATATACATACAGTATAACACCCGGCACCCTACAGCCTATACATACAGTATAACACCCGGCATACACAGCACCCTACACCCTATACACACAGTATAACACCTGGCACCCTACACCATATACATACAGTATAACACCCGCCATACACAGCACCCTAAACCCTATACATACAGTATAACACCCGCCATACACAGCACCCTACACCCTATACATACAGTATAACACCCGGCATACACAGCACCCTACACCCTATACACACAGTATAACACCCGGCACCCTACACCATATACATACAGTATAACACCCGCCATACACAGCACCCTACACCCTATACATACAGTATAACACCCGGCATACACAGCACCCTACACCCTATACATACAGTATAACACCCGCCATACCCGGCACCACATATCTCGTCTTGTGAACCAGTATAAACCAGTCCGATGTACCTTATAGATGTGAGTCTGACCAGCATGGAATACACTTTATATAAGAACTTTTCGTTGTTCTTTATCGGCCTTTATGGAAATATCGGTAGAATCTTTCCCATATACATCGGGGAGAATCCGGCGACTGCTGGATGAGTATATAGATATAGGAATCTGTGTGTATAATGTATGTGGGAGGAAATAAATGTAAAATAATTCGTGTTCTATATGTGTATATATACGGAGAGAGAAGAATCGGCGGCTACCGTGTTCTGTACACGGGAATAATAAAGGGGCAGAAGAAACGTGGGATAATAGTGTCCGTATAGGAATATAATGTTCCGTACACGAACAGGAATAGATGTCATCCTCGGTATTTAAATGTATACTGAAATAATTCCGGCTCTATGTATATATAGAGAAGACTAGGCGGTTACCGTGTTCTGTACGGGGAACAGACGTGGAATCACTGATATTTATGAGATATATATATATAGGGCAATCTGTGTGTATAATGCATAGAAGAGGAAAGAGACGAAAACGAATGTGTTCTATAGAAAGAGAAGAATCGGCGGTTACCGTGTTCTGTACACGGAATAATATAGGGGCAGAAGAAATGTGGGATAATGGATGTCATTATAGGAATATAATGTTCCGTACAGGAACAGGAATAGATGTCATCCTCGGTATTCATTATATAAACAGGAGAGAATCTGTGCTCATGTTGTATAGAAGAAGAAATAATTGTAAAATAATGCGCCCAGTATATACAGGCGGATAATGTTCCGTACACGGACAGGATTATGCGTGGAATCTACTTTATATGTTTGGAATCTATATGTGACATAATGGAGTGAATGTAACATATAGAAATACAGGTGTTCCCAGCGTGCTATATACAGACAGGAGCAGAAGTCTCGGGTTTACTATACTATAATCCAGAACACCTATACGGATACTGAATATGGGACTGATAACCGTTTGTGTTGATCGCCCAGTAACCAATATGTATAGGGTGTAGGGTGCTGTGTATGCCGGGGGTTATACTGTATGTATAGGTGCCGGGTGTTAAACTGTATGTATGTGGTGTAGGGTGCTGTGTATGCCGGGTGTTATACTGTATGTATATGGTGTAGGGTGCTGTGTATGCCGGGGGTTATACTGTATGTATAGGGTGCCGGGTGTTATACTGTATGTATAGGGCGTAGGGTGCTGTGTATGCCGGGTGTTAAACTGTATGTATGTGGTGTAGGGTGCTGTGTATGCCGGGTGTTATACTGTATGTATATGGTGTAGGGTGCTGTGTATGCCGGGGGTTATACTGTATGTATAGGGTGCCGGGTGTTATACTGTATGTATAGGGCGTAGGGTGCTGTGTATGCCGGGTGTTAAACTGTATGTATGTGGTGTAGGGTGCTGTGTATGCAGGGTGTTATACTGTATGTATGTGGTGTAGGGTGCCGTGTATGCCGGGTGTTATACTGTATGTATATGGTGTAGGGTGCTGTGTATGCCGGGTGTTATACTGTATGTGTAGGGTGCTGTGTATGCCGGGTGTTATACTGTATGTATATGGTGTAGGGTGCTGTGTATGCCGGGTGTTATACTGTATGTATAGGTGTAGGGTGCTGTGTATGCCGGGTGTTATACTGTATGTATATGGTGTAGGGTGCTGTGTATGCCGGGTGTTATACTGTATGTATAGGGTGTAGGGTGCTGTGTATGCCGGGTGTTATACTGTATGTATAGGGTGTAGGGTGCTGTGTATGCCGGGTGTTATACTGTATGTATGTGGTGTAGGGTGCTGTGTATGCCGGGTGTTATACTGTATGTATATGGTGTAGGGTGCTGTGTATGCCGGGTGTTATACTGTATGTATATGGTGTAGGGTGCTGTGTATGCCGGGTGTTATACTGTATGTATAGGGTGTAGGGTGCTGTGTATGCCGGGTGTTATACTGTATGTATATGGTGTAGGGTGCCGTGTATGCCGGGTGTTATACTGTATGTATAGGGTGTAGGGTGCCGGGTGTTATACTGTGTGTATAGGGTGTAGGGTGCTGTGTATGCCGGGTGTTGTACTGTATGTATATGGTATAGGGTGCCGTGTATGCCGGGTGTTATACTGTATGTATAGGGTGTAGGGTGCTGTATATGCCGGGTGTTATACTGTATGTATATGGTGTAGGGTGCCGTGTATGCCGGGTGTTATACTGTATGTATATGGTGTAGGGTGCCTGTGTATGTCGGGTGTTATACTGTATGTATAGGGTGTAGGGCGCCGTATGCCGGGTGTTATACTGTATGTATAGGATGTAGGGTCTGTGTATGCCGGGTGTCATACTGTATGTATAGGGTGTAGGGTGCTCTGTATGCCGGGTGTTATACTGTATGTATATGGTGTAGGGTGCCGGGTGTTATACTGTATGTATAGGGTGTAGGGTGCTGTGTATGCCGGGTGTTGTACTGTATGTATATGGTATAGGGTGCTGTATATGCCGGGTGTTATACTGTATGTATAGGGTGTAGGGTGCTGTATATGCCGGGTGTTATACTGTATGTATAGGGTGTAGGGTGCTGTATATGCCGGGTGTTATACTGTATGTATAGGGTGTAGGGTGCCGTGTATGCCGGGTGTTATACTGTATGTATAGGGTGTAGGGTGCTGTATATGCCGGGTGTTATGCTGTATGTATAGGTTGTAGGGTGCCGGGTGTTATACTGTATGTATATGGTGTAGGGTGCTGTATATGCCGGGTGTTATACTGTATGTATAGGTTGTAGGGTGCCGGGTGTTATACTGTATGTATATGGTGTAGGGTGCTGTATATGCCGGGTGTTATACTGTATGTATATGGTGTAGGGTGCTGTGTATGCCGGGTGTTATACTGTATGTATAGGGTGTAGGGTGCTGTGTATGCCGGGTGTTATACTGTATGTATAGGGTGTAGGGGCTGTGTATGCCGGGTGTTATACTGTATGTATAGGGTGTAGGGTGCTGTGTATGCCGGGTGCTATACTGTATGTATAGGGTGTAGGGTGCTGTGTATGCCGGGGTTATACTGTATGTATAGGGTGTAGGGTGCTGTGTATGCCGGGTGTTATACTGTATGTATAGGGTGTAGGGTGCTGTGTATGTCGGGTGTCATACTGTATGTACATGATAGACATATCTCATACAATAGGTTCTGGACCCTGTACACACTTCCTGCGCTTTTTCTGTATTTAGCCCTTCTACACATGGAGTATCCGCTGCTCGGTGCCAGATATCCTTTAGTACATGACGTGGCAGCCGACGGACATTTACTGAGAATCTAGCAGGTGAAGGCAGGAGGGAGGCCTGTGCACATGTGGACGGTGCGGGGCTGCCGACAGGACGGTGCGGGCGACAGAAGCTCCCACTCACCCGAACATATACTCTCACAGTTACTTTCCACATTACGGTGGTGGGTGTAATAAATCAATGTATATATTATATATCTCCTGCTTCATACTAAACCGAATACTGTACTGTGAGGATACAGCAGCCGCTATTACCGGCCATCATATACAGTATTATTACTGGGCGAGCAACACAAACTGTTATCAGTCCCATATAAAGTATTATTACTGGGCGAGCAACACAAACGGTTATCAGTCCCATATACAGTATTATTACTGGGCGAGCAACACAAACGGTTATCAGTCCCATATACAGTATTATTACTCCTCTCACTATATTACTGGGCGAGCAACACAAACTGTTATCAGTCCCATATAAAGTATTATTACTGGGCGAGCAACACAAACGGTTATCAGTCCCATATACAGTATTATTACTGGGCGAGCAACACAAACGGTTATCCGTCCCATATACAGTATTATTACTCCTCTCACTATATTACTGGGCGAGCAACACAAACTGTTATCAGTCCCATATAAAGTATTATTACTGGGCGAGCAACACAAACGGTTATCAGTCCCATATACAGTATTATTACTGGGCGAGCAACACAAACGGTTATCAGTCCCATATACAGTATTATTACTGGGCGAGCAACACAAACGGTTATCAGTCCCATATACAGTATTATTACTCCTTTCACTATGTTACTGGGCACCCTATACATACAGTATAACACCCGGCACCCTACACCCTATACATACAGTATAACACCCGGCACCCTACACCCTATACATACAGTATAACACCCGGCATACACGGCACCCTACACCCTATACATACAGTATAACACCCGGCATACACAGCACCGTACACCCTTTACATACAGTATAACACCCGGCACCCTATACCATATACATACAGTATAACACCCGGCATACACAGCACCCTACACCCTATACATACAGTATAACACCCGGCATACACAGCACCCTACACCCTATACATACAGTATAACACCCGGCACCCTACACCCTATACATACAGTATAACACCCGCCATACACAGCACCCTACACCCTATACATACAGTATAACACCCGGCATACACGGCACCCTACACCATATACATACAGTATAACACCCGGCATACACGGCACCCTACACCCTATACACACAGTATAACACCCGGCATACACAGCACCCTACACCCTATACATACAGTATAACACCCGGCATACACAGCACCCTACACCCTATACATACAGTATAACACCCGGCATACACAGCACCCTACACCATATACATACAGTATAACACCCGGCATACACGGCACCCTACACCCTATACACACAGTATAACACCCGGCACCCTACACCCTATACATACAGTATAACACCCGGCATACACAGCACCCTACACCCTATACACACAGTATAACACCCGGCACCCTACACCATATACATACAGTATAACACCCGCCATACACAGCACCCTACACCCTATACATACAGTATAACACCCGCCATACACAGCACCCTACACCCTATACATACAGTATAACACCCGGCATACACAGCACCCTACACCCTATACATACAGTATAACACCCGCCATACCCGGCACCACATATCTCGTCTTGTGAACCAGTATAAACCAGTCCGATGTACCTTATAGATGTGAGTCTGACCAGCATGGAATACACTTTATATAAGAACTTTTCGTTGTTCTTTATCGGCCTTTATGGAAATATCGGTAGAATCTTTCCCATATACATCGGGGAGAATCCGGCGACTGCTGGATGAGTATATAGATATAGGAATCTGTGTGTATAATGTATGTGGGAGGAAGTAAATGTAAAATAATTCGTGTTCTATATGTGTATATATACGGAGAGAGAAGAATCGGCGGCTACCGTGTTCTGTACACGGGAATAATAAAGGGGCAGAAGAAATGTGGGATCATAGTGTCCGTATAGGAATATAATGTTCCGTACACGAACAGGAATAGATGTCATCCTCGGTATTTACATGTATACTGGAAATAATTCCGGCTCTATGTATATATAGAGAAGACTAGGCGGTTACCGTGTTCTGTACGGGGAACAGACGTGGAATCACTGATATTTATGAGATATATATATATAGGGCAATCTGTGTGTATAATGCATAGAAGAGGAAAGAGACGAAAACGAATGTGTTCTATAGAAAGAGAAGAATCGGCGGTTACCGTGTTCTGTACACGGGGATAATAAAGGGCAGAAGAAATGTGGGATAATGGTGTCATTATAGGAATATAATGTTCCGTACACGAACAGGAATAGATGTCATCCTCGGTATTCATTATATAAACAGGAGAGAATCTGTGCTCATGTTGTATAGAAGAAGAAATAATTGTAAAATAATGCGCCCAGTATATACAGGCGGATAATGTTCCGTACACGGACAGGATTATGCGTGGAATCTACTTTAATAGTTTGGAATCTATATGTGACATAATGGAGTGAATGTAACATATAGAAATACGGGTGTTCCCAGCGTGCTGTATACAGACAGGAGCAGAAGTCTCGGGTTTCTAACACATGTATCCGGGTGTATAGGGTGAGATGGGGTCGGGCACTCACCTGAGGACGGTCGGTCGGAGTAGCGGGTGCAGTACACCCAGGCGGGCCACACCATCGGGTCACTTTTGTGTGAAGCGGCGCCGTGTTTCCCACCAGCAGTAGCGCAGGATTGGGGTCGCTCCCTGGAGCTCTCCGAGGTGGAATCAGAGTCCGGGCTGGCAGTGGGTTACCCTGCCGGGTGTGTAAGGGGTTTACGTTCTCTCGCCCGGGGTCTCTTTCCTGCAGCCGAAATCTGGACGTAAAATATTGTCTATGAAAAAGTTGGTGGTCCGGTGCGGGGGCGCTCCGGGTGCAGAGGTGGCGGGAGACCCCGGTGTCCGTCAGTCCCATATACAGTATTATTACTGGGCGAGCAACACAAACGGTTATCCGTCCCATATACAGTATTATTACTCCTCTCACTATATTACTGGGCGAGCAACCACAAACTGTTATCAGTCCCATATAAAGTATTATTACTGGGCGAGCAACACAAACGGTTATCAGTCCCATATACAGTATTATTACTGGGCGAGCAACACAAACGGTTATCAGTCCCATATACAGTATTATTACTGGGCGAGAGCAACACAAACGGTTATCAGTCCCATATACAGTATTATTACTCCTTTCACTATGTTACTGGGCACCCTATACATACAGTATAACACCCGGCACCCTACACCTATACATACAGTATAACACCCGGCACCCTACACCTATACATACAGTATAACACCCGGCATACACGGCACCCTACACCCTATACATACAGTATAACACCCGGCATACACAGCACCGTACACCCTTTACATACAGTATAACACCCGGCATCCCCTATACCATATACATACAGTATAACACCCGGCATACACAGCACCCTACACCCTATACATACAGTATAACACCCGGCATACACAGCACCCTACACCCTATACATACAGTATAACACCCGGTACAGCACCCTACACCCTATACATACAGTATAACACCCGCCATACACAGCACCCTACACCCTATACATACAGTATAACACCCGGCATACACGGCACCCTACACCATATACATACAGTATAACACCCGGCATACACAGGCACCCTACACCCTATACACACAGTATAACACCCGGCATACACAGCACCCTACACTACCATATACATACAGTATAACACCCGGCATACACAGCACCTACACCCTATACATACAGTATAACACCCGGCATACACAGCACCCTACACCATATACATACAGTATAACACCTGGCATACACGGCACCCCACACCCGGTATACACATCGGCATACACACTCTCTGGCACCTACACCTTATACATACAGTATAACACCCGGCATACACAGCACCCTACACCCTATACACACAGTATAACACCCGGCACCTACACCATATACATACAGTATAACACCCGCCATACACAGCACCCTACACCCTATACATACAGTATAACACCCGCCATACACAGCACCCTACACCCTATACATACAGTATAACACCCGGCATACACACAGCACCCTACACCCTATACATACAGTATAACACCCGCCATACCCGGCACCACATATCTCGTCTTGTGAACCAGTATAAACCAGTCCGATGTACCTTATAGATGTGAGTCTGACCAGCATGGAATACACTTTATATAAGAACTTTTCGTTGTTCTTTATCGGCCTTTTATGGAAATATCGGTAGAATCTTTCCCATATACATCGGGGAGAATCCGGCGACTGCTGGATGAGTATATAGATATAGGAATCTGTGTGTATAATGTATGTGGGAGGAAGTAAATGTAAAATAATTCGTGTTCTATATGTGTATATATACGGAGAGAGAAGAATCGGCGGCTACCGTGTTCTGTACACGGGAATAATAAAGGGAGCAGAAGAAATGTGGGATCATAGTGTCCGTATAGGAATATAATGTTCCGTACACGAACAGGAATAGATGTCATCCTCGGTATTTACATGTATACTGGAAATAATTCCGGCTCTATGTATATATAGAGAAGACTAGGCGGTTACCGTGTTCTGTACGGGGAACGAGACGTGGAATCACTGATATTTATGAGATATATATATATAGGGCAATCTGTGTGTATAATGCATAGAAGAGGAAAGAGACGAAAACGAATGTGTTCTATAGAAAGAGAAGAATCGGCGGTTACCGTGTTCTGTACACGGGGATAATAAAGGGGCAGAAGAAATGTGGGATAATGGTGTCATTATAGGAATATAATGTTCCGTACACGAACAGGAATAGATGTCATCCTCGGTATTCATTATATAAACAGGAGAGAATCTGTGCTCATGTTGTATAGAAGAAGAAATAATTGTAAAATAATGCGCCCAGTATATACAGGCGGATAATGTTCCGTACACGGACAGGATTATGCGTGGAATCTACTTTAATGTTTGGAATCTATATGTGACATAATGGAGTGAATGTAACATATAGAAATACGGGTGTTCCCAGCGTGCTATATACAGACAGGAGCAGAAGTCTCGGGTTTCTAACACATGTATCCGGGTGTATAGGGTGAGATGGGGTCGGGCACTCACCTGAGGACGGATCGGTCGGAGTAAGCGGGTGCAGTACACCCAGGCGGGCCACACCATCGGGTCACTTTTGTGTGAACGGGCGCCGTGTTTCCCACCAGCAGTGAGCGCAGGATTGGGTCGCTCCCCTGGAGCTCTCGAGGTGGAATCAGAGTCCGGGCTGGCAGTGGGGTTACCCTGCCGGGTGTGTAAGGGGTTTACGTTCTCTCGCCCGGGGGTCTCTTTCCTGCAGCCGAAATCTGGACGTAAAATATTGTCTATGAAAAAGTTGGTGGTCCGGTGCGGGGGCGCTCCGGGGTGCAGAGGTGGCGGGGAGACCCCGGTGTCCGCTTCACTGGGGGCTCCGGGACTGTGCTCAGTCTGATCCTCCATTATGGCACCAATCCAGCCCTGGAGCCCACTCCCAGTTGGGGTGCCCCTGCAGAAGCACCCCTATTCCCCTAGACCGTGTCCCCAAACTGTCCGCACTAAAACTGGAGATCGCCATCAGCAGCAGCAGCAGCGGTGTGACCAGCAGCAAAGCCCTCTGCGCCCCGACGACCACCTGCCGCACTCTGCTGCTCTCCTCTGACTCCTCTCCCTGCCGCTCTCTACTTTTCCCATCATCCGGAAGCACGTGAGTCAACTGCACGTGTGACTGACCAATAGGAAGCGGGGAGCAGGCCGAATATTCCTGAAGGGACCAAAGGGAGCGCAGGGATCTGACGCCAAGTGAAGGAGTGCCAAGAAATATCTGTATCATCCTCCACAACAAGGAGGAAGAAGAAGAATAATAATAATAATAGTGTATAATCTCAGCACTAGTTCTATCAGTCTGCACATAACATAACATATAATCTCAGCACTAGTTCTATCAGTCTGCATATAATATATAATATCAGCACTAGTTCTATCAGTCTGCACATAACATATAATCTCAGCACTAGTTCTATCAGTCTGCACATAATATATAATATCACTACTAGTTCTATCAGTCTGCACATAACATATAATATCAGCACTAGTTCAAACAGTCTGCATATAACATATACTATCACTACTAGTTCTATCAGTCTGCACATAACATATAATATCAGCACAAGTTCTATCAGTCTGCACATAACATATAATATCAGCACTAGTTCTATCAGTCTGCACATAACATATAATATCAGCACTAGTTCTATCAGTCTGCATATAACATATACTATCACTACTAGTTCTATCAGTCTGCACATAACATATAATATCAGCACTAGTTCTATCAGTCTGCACATAACATATAATATCAGCACTAGTTCTATCAGTCTGCACATAACATATAATATCACTACTAGTTCTATCAGTCTGCACATAATATATACTATCACTACTAGTTCTATCAGTCTGCATATAACATAACATATACTATAAGCACTAGTTCTATCAGTCTGCACATAACATATAATATCAGCACTAGTCCTATCAGTCTGCATATAATATATAATATCAGCACTAGTTCTATCAGTCTGCACATAATATATAATATCACTACTAGTTCTATCAGTCTGCACATAATATATACTATCACTACTAGTTCTATCAGTCTGCACATAACATATAATATCAGCACTAGTTCTATCAGTCTGCACATAACATATAATATCAGCACTAGTTCTATCAGTCTGCATATAACATATACTATCACTACTAGTTCTATCAGTCTGCACATAATATATACTATCACTACTAGTTCTATCAGTCTGCATATAACATAACATATACTACAAGCACTAGTTCTATCAGTCTGCACATAACATATAATATCAGCACTAGTCCTATCAGTCTGCATATAATATATAATATCAGCACTAGTTCTATCAGTCTGCACATAATATATAATATCACTACAAGTTCTATCTGTCTGCACATAACATATACTATCAGCACTAGTTCTATCAGTCTGCACATAATATATAATATCACTACTAGTTCTATCAGTCTGCACATAGCATATACTATCAATACTAGTTCTATCAGTCTGCACATAATATATACTATCACTACTAGTTCTATCAGTCTGCATATAATATAACATGTACTATCACTACTAGTTCTATCAGTCTGTACATAATATATAATATCAGCACTAGTTCTATCAGTCTGCATATAATATATAATATCACTACTAGTTCTATCAGTCTTCATATAATATAACATGTACTATCACTACTAGTTCTATCAGTCTGCAAATAACATAACATATAATATCAGCACTAGTTCTATCAGTCTGCACATAACATATACTATCACTACTAATTCTCTCAGTCTAAATATAATATAACATATAATATCACTACTAGTTCTATCAGTCTGCATATAATATAACATATAATATCAACACTAGTTCTATCAGTCTGCACATAATATATAATATCACTACTAGTTCTATCAGTCTGCACATAACATATACTATCACTACTAGTTCTATCAGTCTGCATATAATATATAATATCACCACTAGTTCTATCAGTCTGCACATAAAATATAATATCACTACTAGTTCTATCAGTCTGCAAATAACATAACATATAATATCAGCACTAGTTCTATCAGTCTGCACATAACATATAATATCAGCACTAGTTCTATCAGTCTGCATATAATATAACATATACTATCACTACTAATTCTATCAGTCTGCACATAACATATAATATCAGCACTAGTTCTATCAGTTTGCATATAATATATAATATCAGCACTAGTTCTATCAGTCTGCACATAATATATAATATCACTACTAGTTCTATCAGTCTGCACATAATATATAATATCACCACTAGTTCTATCAGTCTGCACATAAAATATATCACTACTAGTTCTATCAGTCTGCACATAACATAACATATAATATCAGCTACTAGTTCTATCAGTCTGCACATAACATATAATATCAGCTACTAGTTCTATCAGTCTGCATATAATATAACATATACTATCACTACTAGTTCTATCAGTCTGCACATAACATATAATATCAGCACTAGTTCTATCAGTCTGCACATAACATATAATATCAGCACTAGTTCTATCAGTCCGCACATATTATATAATATCACTACTAGTTCTATCAGTCTGCACATAATATATAATATCACCACTAGTTCTATCAGTCTGCACATAACATATACTATCACTACTAGTTCTATCAGTCTGCACATAATATAACATATACTATCACTACTAGTTCTATCAGTCTGCACATAATATATAATATCACTACTAGTTCTATCAGTCTGCACATAATATATAATATCACTACTAGTTCTATCAGTCTGCACATAACATATAATATCACTACTAGTTCTATCAGTCTGCATATAATATATAATATCAGCTACTAGTTCTATCAGTCTGCACATAATATATAATATCAGCACTAGTTCTATCAGTCTGCATATAACATATACTATCACTACTAGTTCTATCAGTCTGCACATAATATATAATATCACTACTAGTTCTATCAGTCTGCACATAACATATACTATCACTACTAGTTCTATCAGTCTGCACATAATATAACATATACTATCACTACTAGTTCTATCAGTCTGCACATAATATATAATATCAGCACTAGTTCTATCAGTCTGCACATAACATATAATATCAGCACTAGTTCTATCAGTCGGCATATAACATATACTATCACTACTAGTTCTATCAGTCTGCACATAACATATACTATCACTACTAGTTCTATCAGTCTGCATATAACATAACATATACTATCACTACTAGTTCTATCAGTCTGCACATAACATATAATATCAGCTACTAGTTCTATCAGTCTGCACATAATATATAATATCAGCTACTAGTTCTATCAGTCTGCACATAATATATAATATCACTACTAGTTCTATCAGTCTGCACATAACATATAATATCAGCACTAGTTCTATCAGTCTGCACATAACATATAATATCAGCTACTAGTTCTATCAGTCTGCACATAACATATAATATCAGCTACTAGTTCTATCAGTCTGCACATAATCATATACTATCACTACTAGTTCTATCAGTCTGCATATAATATAACATATACTATCACTACTAGTTCTATCAGTCTGCACATAATATATAATATCAGCTACTAGTTCTATCAGTCTGCATATAATATATAATATCACTACTAGTTCTATCAGTCTGCACATAATATAACATATACTATCACTACTAGTTCTATCAGTCTGCACATAACATATATAATATCAGCTACTAGTTCTATCAGTCTGCACATAACATATACTATCACTACTAGTTCTATCAGTCTGCACATAATACATATAATATCACTACTAGTTCTATCAGTCTGCACATAATATACATATAATATCAGCACTAGTTCTATCAGTCTGCACATAATATATAATATCACTACTAGTTCTATCAGTCTGCACATAACATATACTATCACTACTAGTTCTATCAGTCTGCACATAATATATAATATCACTACTAGTTCTATCAGTCTGCACACAATATATAATATCAGTACTAGTTCTATCAGTCTGCAAATAACATAACATATAATATCAGCACTAGTTCTATCAGTCTGCACATAACATTTACTATCACTACTAGTTCTATCAGTCTGCATATAATATAATATCACTACTAGTTCTATCAGTCTGCACATAACATATACTATCACTACTAGTTCTATCAGTCTGCACATAACATATAATATCAGCACTAGTTCTATCAGTCCGCATATAACATATACTATCACTACTAGTTCTATCAGTCTGCACATAATAACACATAATATCACTACTAGTTCTATCAGTCTGCATATAATATAACATATACTATCACTACTAGTTCTATCAGTCTGCAAATAACATAACATATAATATCACTACTAGTTCTATCAGTCTGCATATAATATAACATATAATATCACTACTAGTTCTATCAGTCTGCATATAATATAACATATACTATCACTACTAGTTCTATCAGTCTGCACATAACATATAATATCAGCACTAGTTCTACCAGTCTGCATATAATATATAATATCAGCACTAGTTCAATCAGTCTGCACATAACATATAATCTCAGCGCTAGTTCTATCAGTCCGCACATAATATAACATATACTATCACTACTAGTTCTATCAGTCTGCACATAATATATAATATCACTACTAGTTCTATCAGTCTGCATATAATATATCATGTACTATCACTACTAGTTCTATCAGTCTAGACAAAATATATAATATCAGCACTAGTTCTATCAGTCTGCACATAACATATAATATCAGCACTAGTTCTATCAGTCTGCACATAACATATAATATCAGCACTAGTCCTATCAGTCTGAACAGAACATATAATATCAGCACTAGTCCTATCAGTCTGCACATAACATATAATATCAGCACTAGTTCTATCAGTCTGCACATAACATAACATATAATATCAGCACTAGTCCTATCAGTCTGCATATAATATATAATATCAGCACTAGTTCTATCAGTCTGCACATAACATATACTATCACTACTAGTTCTATCAGTCTGCATATAATATAACATATACTATCACTACTAGTTCTATCAGTCTGCACATAATATATAATATCACTACTAGTTCTATCAGTCTGCACATAACATATACTATCACTACTAGTTCTATCAGTCTGCATATAATATAACATGTACTATCACTACTAGTTCTATCAGTCTAGACAAAATATATAATATCAGCACTAGTTCTATCAGTCTGCACATAACATATAATATCAGCACTAGTTCTATCAGTCCGCATATAACATATACTATCACTACTAGTTCTATCAGTCTGCACATAATATATAATTTCAGCACTAGTTCTATCAGTCTGCACATAACATATACTATCACTACTAGTTCTATCAGTCTGCATATAATATAACATATACTATCACTACTAGTTCTATCAGTCTGCACACAATATATAATATCAGTACTAGTTCTATCAGTCTGCACATAACATATACTATCAGCACTAGTTCTATCAGTCCGCATATAACATATACTATCACTACTAGTTCTATCAGTCTACACATAATATATAATATCAGCACTAGTTCTATCAGTCTGCACATAACATATACTATCAGCTACTAGTTCTATCAGTCTGCACATAACATATATATACTATCACTACTAGTTCTATCAGTCTGCACATAACATATAATATCACTACTAGTTCTATCAGTCTGCACATAACATATACTATCACTACTAGTTCTATCAGTCTGCACATAATATATAATATCACTACTAGTTCTATCAGTCTGCACATAACATATACTATCACTACTAGTTCTATCAGTCTGCACATAATATAACATATACTATCACTACTAGTTCTATCAGTCTGCACATAATATATAATATCAGCACTAGTTCTATCAGTCTGCACATAACATATAATATCACTACTAGTTCTATCAGTCTGCACATAATATATAATATCACTACTAGTTCTATCAGTCTGCACATAATATATAATATCAGCACTAGTTCTATCAGTCTGCACATAACATATAATATCACTACTAGTTCTATCAGTCTGCACATAACATATAATATCACTACTAGTTCTATCAGTCTGCACATAACATATAATATCACTACTAGTTCTATCAGTCTGCATATAATATATAATATCAGCACTAGTTCTATCAGTCTGCACATAACATATAATATCAGCACTAGTTCTATCAGTCTGCACATAACATATACTATCACTACTAGTTCTATCAGTCTGCACATAATATAACATATACTATCACTACTAGTTCTATCAGTCTGCACATAATATATAATATCACTACTAGTTCTATCAGTCTGCACATAACATATACTATCACTACTAGTTCTATCAGTCTGCACATAATATAACATATACTATCACTACTAGTTCTATCAGTCTGCACATAATATATAATATCAGCACTAGTTCTATCAGTCTGCACATAACATATAATATCACTACTAGTTCTATCAGTCTGCACTATAACATATACTATCACTACTAGTTCTATCAGTCTGCACATAATATATAATATCACTACTAGTTCTATCAGTCTGCACATAACATATAATATCAGCTACTAGTTCTATCAGTCTGCACATAATATATAATATCAGCTACTAGTTCTATCAGTCTGCACATAACATATACTATCAGCTACTAGTTCTATCAGTCTGCACATAATATATAATATCACTACTAGTTCTATCAGTCTGCACATAACATATATACTATCACTACTAGTTCTATCAGTCTGCACATAACATATAATATCACTACTAGTTCTATCAGTCTGCATATAATATATAATATCAGCTACTAGTTCTATCAGTCTGCATATAATATACATATACTATCACTACTAGTTCTATCAGTCTGCACATAACATATAATATCAGCTACTAGTTCTATCAGTCTGCACATAACATATAATATCAGCTACTAGTTCTATCAGTCTGCACATAATATATAACTATCACTACTAGTTCTATCAGTCTGCACATAACATATACTATCACTACTAGTTCTATCAGTCTGCACATAACATATACTATCACTACTAGTTCTATCAGTCTGCACATAACATATACTATCACTACTAGTTCTATCAGTCTGCACATAACATATAATATCACTACTAGTTCTATCAGTCTGCACATAACATATACTATCACTACTAGTTCTATCAGTCTGCACATAATATATAATATCACTACTAGTTCTATCAGTCTGCACATAACATATACTATCACTACTAGTTCTATCAGTCTGCACATAACATATAATATCAGCTACTAGTTCTATCAGTCTGCACATAACATATAATATCACTACTAGTTCTATCAGTCTGCACATAACATATAATATCAGCACTAGTTCTATCAGTCTGCATACATAACATATACTATCACTACTAGTTCTATCAGTCTGCACATAATATATAATATCAGCTACTAGTTCTATCAGTCTGCACATAACATATAATATCAGCTACTAGTTCTATCAGTCTGCACATAATATATACTATCACTACTAGTTCTATCAGTCTGCACATAATATATAATATCACTACTAGTTCTATCAGTCTGCACATAACATATATACTATCACTACTAGTTCTATCAGTCTGCACATAACATATATACTATCACTACTAGTTCTATCAGTCTGCATATAATATACATATACTATCACTACTAGTTCTATCAGTCTGCACATAATATATAATATCAGCACTAGTTCTATCAGTCTGCACATAACATATAATATCAGCTACTAGTTCTATCAGTCTGCACATAACATATAATATCACTACTAGTTCTATCAGTCTGCACATAACATATAATATCAGCACTAGTTCTATCAGTCTGCACATAACATATAATATCAGCACTAGTTCTATCAGTCTGCACATAACATATAATATCACTACTAGTTCTATCAGTCTGCACATAATATAACATATACTATCACTACTAGTTCTATCAGTCTGCACATAACATATACTATCACTACTAGTTCTATCAGTCTGCACATAACATATAATATCAGCTACTAGTTCTATCAGTCTGCACATAACATATAATATCAGCTACTAGTTCTATCAGTCTGCACATAATATATAATATCAGCACTAGTTCTATCAGTCTGCACATAACATATAATATCACTACTAGTTCTATCAGTCTGCTACATAACATATACTATCACTACTAGTTCTATCAGTCTGCACATAACATATAACTATCACTACTAGTTCTATCAGTCTGCACATAACATATAATATCAGCACTAGTTCTATCAGTCTGCACATAACATATAATATCAGCTACTAGTTCTATCAGTCTGCACATAACATATACTATCACTACTAGTTCTATCAGTCTGCACATAATATACATATACTATCACTACTAGTTCTATCAGTCTGCACATAACATATACTATCACTACTAGTTCTATCAGTCTGCACATAATATATAATATCACTACTAGTTCTATCAGTCTGCACATAATATATACTATCACTACTAGTTCTATCAGTCTGCATATAATATAAATATACTATCACTACTAGTTCTATCAGTCTGCACATAATATAATATACTATCACTACTAGTTCTATCAGTCTGCACATAATATATAACTATCACTACTAGTTCTATCAGTCTGCACATAACATATAACTATCACTACTAGTTCTATCAGTCTGCACATAACATATACTATCACTACTAGTTCTATCAGTCTGCACATAATATATAATATCACTACTAGTTCTATCAGTCTGCACATAATATATAATATCACTACTAGTTCTATCAGTCTGCACATAACATATAACTATCACTACTAGTTCTATCAGTCTGCACATAATATATAATAATATCAGCTACTAGTTCTATCAGTCTGCACATAACATATAATATCAGCACTAGTTCTATCAGTCTGCATATAACATATACTATCACTACTAGTTCTATCAGTCTGCACATAACATATACTATCACTACTAGTTCTATCAGTCTGCATATAACATATACTATCACTACTAGTTCTATCAGTCTGCACATAATATAAATATACTATCACTACTAGTTCTATCAGTCTGCACATAATATACATATACTATCACTACTAGTTCTATCAGTCTGCATAATATAACATATACTATCACTACTAGTTCTATCAGTCTGCACATAACATATAATATCACTACTAGTTCTATCAGTCTGCATATAACATATAATATCAGCTACTAGTTCTATCAGTCTGCACATAACATATAATATCAGCACTAGTTCTATCAGTCTGCACATAACATATACTATCACTACTAGTTCTATCAGTCTGCACATAACATATACTATCACTACTAGTTCTATCAGTCTGCACATAACATATAATATCACTACTAGTTCTGTCAGTCTGCACATAACATAACATATACTATCACTACTAGAGATGTCCCGAACTATTCGCCGGCGAACATCGCTTGTTCGCTAAGGCGGGCAAACATATGCGACGTCCGGTCCGCCCCTATATGTTATCATTGAGCAAACTTTGACCCTGTACTCACAGTCAGCAGACACATTCCAGCCAATTAGCACCTTCCCTCACAGACCCTCCCACCTCCTATCAAAAAACAAGGACAGCATCCATCTTAGGCCCCATTCACACGTCCGCAATTATGTCCGCATCCATTCCGCAATTCTGTGGAATGGATGCGGACCCATTCATTGTGAATGGGGCTGGACGTGATGCGGAGAGCACACTACTTCCGCATTTGCGAAGCCGCGGCCCTGAACTTCCGGGTTTCGGCCCAAAACATCTCGACCACGCTCTGCAAAAGATAGAGACATGTCTTATTCTTGTCCGCAACCTGCAGACAAGAATAGGCATCTCTATGGGGATCCGCAACACACTACGGACGTCTGGAATGGGGCCTTAGATTCATTCTGAAGCTGCAGTTTTAGTTAGAGCAGGAGAGTTCTGCTGCTGCTGCTGAATTAATAGGGAAAGCGTTAGCTACTAGTGTTTTGTGTCCACTCCAGTCCTCAAAGACTCATTTACTGTAAGGACAGCGTCCTGACAGCACCCCAAAAAGCCCTTTCAGGGCTAGGTACATCAGTCTGTTTTTTATTTTTTATATATATATATTGCAGTTGCCTGCCCGTGTGTGAGAGGCCCACAGACTGTACTGTGCACACTGCCCACCACTCATATCAGGTGGCACAGTACCTTGCAGATAAAAAGCCATTTAATTTTTACCCTTTACTATAATTGCAGTTGCTGCCAGTGAGTGTCAGGCCAACACTGACTGTACTGTGCCCACTGCCCACCACTCATATGGGTGTTACAGTACATTGCACTGCGCACGCGCAGTGACTCAAGAGTTCAAACGAAATGGACCGAGCATGGGTCTTTTCCATCTCCCGGTTCCAAAAATCTATTCACTACCGGCCCTGATAGGGGACAAAACAGAGATTAAACTGATAGGAATAGTACTTAGTAACACTAGTTGCATTGGGGGCAAATTCCATTGCAAGAGCCCAAAATTAGAAGGCAGCGGACAGAGCAAGCTCTTTTTCTCTATCTCGCCATGCTAGGATTCACTTCAATACACGTCCCCTGATAGGGACTCAACAAAGATTAAACTGGTAAGAATAGTAGTTCACACTATTTGTATTGGTGGCACAGTACATTTGCGCTGGCGCACGCGCAGTGCCCCGAATTGGAAGGAAGAGGACCAACCAACCATCTTTTTCCATCTCCCGGTTCCAAAAATCTATTCCATACACCGGCCCCTGATAGGGGACAAAACAGAGATTAACGTGGTAAGAACAGATTTTTTTTACAAAAAAAAAAAAGAGGACAGCCTCTCTGCGGAGCTGGGTATGTTTGGGGCGCGTTACTGAACGCTCATGCACAATGGCTGTAGGCTCATGCGCCCTTTTATGGAGGTGACAAACCTGGTCAGTCAAACCCAAGGCAACATCATCGACCTCTATCCCATATGCGTTTTTCTGGAGTGTGCCCTGCGGAGAGTGCTGGATCAGGCCGTGGATGAGCATGAAGAGGAAGAGTTGTGGTCACCATCACCACCAGAAGCAGCCTTGTCGCCGTCGATTGCTGGACCTAGCGGCAACGCTGGAAGAGGAGTCTGAGGAAGAGGAGTCAGAGGAGGAAGGTGGAAGACCAACCACAGCAGGCGTCCCAGGGGCTTGTTGTCACCTTTCGAGGACCCTTGGTGTTGTACGTGGCTGGGTGGAGGAAGAGACCTTCAATGACGTCAGTGAGGACAAGGAACGGGACATGGCTAGCTTGGTATCCAACCTTCTGCAAATGGGGAGTTTGCGGTGTGTTAAACGGGGAGTTTGGTCTGTCAGAGTTTGGTCTGTCACTGTGAAGCGGGCGTAACCCTTACACTACCTGATCGATACAACATCATACCTGATCGTATACACACACTGGATGTTTTAAAGCACGTTATTCCAAACAATTTAGGAATGTTACATGATTTATGCCCTTTATGGATTAAAACCCGACTCTGCGTCAACGACGTAATTTTCCATGGGAGTTTTGCCATGGATCCCCCTCCGGCATGCCACAGTCCAGGTGTTAGTCCCCTTAAAACAACTTTTCCATCACTATTGTGGCCAGAA
The DNA here is from genome assembly GCA_033119425.1 of Bufotes viridis. Taxonomy (NCBI): domain Eukaryota; kingdom Metazoa; phylum Chordata; class Amphibia; order Anura; family Bufonidae; genus Bufotes; species Bufotes viridis. Next base: position 162,352,130 of record CM065595.1, read on the forward strand.
AGAGTCCCTGTGGGTTTTAAAGTTCGCCTGCCTATTGAAGTCTATGGCGGTTCGTCCGTTCGCAAACATTTGCGGAAGTTCGTGTTCGCTGTTCGCGAATGGAAAATTTTATGTTCGTGACATCTCTAATCACTACAAGTTCTATCAGTCTGCACATAACATATAATATCACTACTAGTTATATCAGTCTGCACATAACATATACTATCACTACTAGTTCTATCAGTCTGCACATAATATATAATATCACTACTAGTTATATCAGTCTGCAAATAACATATAATATCACTACTAGTTATATCAGTCGGCACATAATATATAATATCAGCACTAGTTCTATCAGTCTGCAAATAACATATAATATCACTACTAGTTATATCAGTCGGCACATAATATAACATATAATATCAGCACTAGTTCTATCAGTCTGCACATAACATATAATATCAGCACTAGTTCTATCAGTCTGCACATAATATATATCAGCACTAGTTATATCAGTCGGCACATAATATAACATAATATCACAAGATATTTTAGACTAACACAAACATGGTCACAAGTGCACATCCATAAGGCACGCATACAGATAATAAAACATGGCTGCACAACATTTTACATGCAAACATTGAAACTAAGAAATGGGGATCATTCTAAGTTAAAGTGGTATTAAACCTACTATAAATGAACAAATAGAGGGTCTTTGCGCACATTTTAAAAAAGTGTCAGGCCCATCTACCAGGCGTCAACTGTGGCTTCCGCAGATGGGTCCCTAACGCAGGGCTTGACAAATTTACTTGGAATCTAGGAGCCAGCTAAAAAGTTAGGAGCCAGGCGGAGCCGCGTCATAAAGCTCCCAATAGATGCCCCCATAGTGCTGCTCCCCCACTTCTCTATAGAGCCCCCAATAATGCATGCCAGTACATAGGGCCCCCAGTAGATGCCCCCATAGTGTTCCTACCCCTGTTTTCCATAGTGCCCCCATAATGTGCGAGTATATAGGGCCCCCATAATGCTTCCCCTTTTCAATAGGTTATATGACACGTCAGATGCTGCCAGCGTCTAAGTGATCGCCACTTGCGGCCGCCATGACATGTGGAAACCCTTACAAGGATTACAGGGTCCGGAGGAGGGCAGAGAGGTCCGGGAGGGGAGGGCAGAGAGGGTCCGGAGGAGAGGGCAGAGGGGTCCGGAGGAGAGGGCAGAGGGGTCCGGAGGAGAGGGCAGAGGGGTCCGGAGGGGAGGGCAGAGGGGTCCGAGGAGGGAGAGGGTCGGAGGAGGCAGAGGGTCCGGAGGGGAGAGGCAGAGGGTCGGAGGGAGGGCAGAGGGGTCCGGAGGGGAGGGCAGAGGGGTCCGGAGGGGAGGGCAGAGGGGTCCGTGGAGAGAGGGCAGAGGGTCCGTCTTGTCAATCTCTTTCCCCCTTGTCATTCACTTTCTCCCCCTTGTCATTCACTTTCTCCCCCTTGTCATTCACTTTCTCCCCCCTTGTCATTCACTTTCCTCCCTCCCCTTGTCATTCACTTTCTCCCCCCTTGTCATTCACTTTCTCCCCCCTTGTCATTCACTTTCTCCCCTTGTCATTCACTTTCTCCCTCCCCCTTGTCATTCACTTTCTACCCCTCTTGTCATTCACTTTCTACCCCCCTTGTCATTCACTTTCTCCCCCCTTGTCATTTACTTTCACCCCCTCCCTTCACTTCCCCCTTCCTTGTCATTCACTTTCTCCCTCTTCCTCCCTGCCTTTAGTGTAGCGTGGTCGAGCTTTGTATAGTCCCACGGGTACAGGAGCTTTAGTTTCCTGTACTCGGGCGGACTGACAGGAAGTGCACACTGTGTGCGCACTTCATGTCAGTCCGGCCGGGTACAGGAGACAGATGCTCCTGTACCGCGGACCACGGTAGGCTCGGCCACTACTAATGAGGAACTGACAGGAGGGAGCGCTAGCGCTTCCCTCCTGTCAGTCCCTCTCTTCATGCTGTGCCCGGGCGGTGCGCCCTCATGGACGCGCCAGCCCGGGCAGTGCTGCAGCCGCCTGAGGCTCTATACAGAGCGCTCGGGCGGCTGCAGCATGAAGGGGGCCGGCGCTCCTAGTCCGCGCCGGCCCTGCGCCCGGGCACCTGACAGAACGGGCTGACAACTACCCAGGCGCCAGGACCAAATTCCTGGTCGCCATGGCGACTCTGGCGCCTGGGATTTGTCGAGCCCTGCCCTAACGCTAACCTTGTTTAGACTAAGCAACGCCCATCTGCCTGGGGAGCAGAGTATAAGTGTAGCTCTGAATATTGTAGGCTTAGGTAGGTCCAGGACAGGCATTTCTGTTCGTGTTAGGCTTATTGCACATGAACATATGGTTTTGTGGTCCGCAAAAAAATGGATTTACTAAAAACGGATGACATCCGTGTGCATTCCGTTTTTACGGAACGGAACATATGGCTCCCTAATAGAACAGTACTATCCTTGTCCATGATGCGGACAAGAATAGGACAAGTTCTATCTTTTAACGGAACGAAAAATGGAAATACGGAAACGGAATGCACATGGAAACACTTCCGTTTTTGCCGGACCCATTGAAATGAATGGGTCTGTATACGGAACATAAAAAAACGGCCCGTACACTCGCAAAAGAAAACGTTCGTGTGCAAGAGGCCCTAGGTACCCATCTGCGAAAGCCACCTTGACGCCTGGTAGATGGGCCCGACACTTGTTTAATCAAAAATATGCGCAAAGAGCTTCTATTAATACCACTTTAACTTAGAATGATCCCCATTTCTTAGTTCTATTGTTTGCATGTGAGATGTTGTGCAGCCATGTTTTATTATACCACAGTTATATCAGTATGCACGTAAAATATAATATCACCACACATAACATGACGTATATTATCGCCACTATTTATATTAGTCTTCACGTAACATAACTTATGCAGTGGATATAAAAAGTCTACACACCCCTGTTAAAATGTCAGGTTTCTGCTGTAAAAAATGAGACAAAGATAAATCATTTCAGAACTTTTAATGTGACCTATAAACTGTACCACTCAATTGAAAAACAAACCAAAATCTTTTAGGTTGAGAGAAGAAAACCAAAAAAAAAAAAATAATGTGTTGCATAAGTGTGCACACCCTGTTATAACTGGGCATGTAGCTGTGTTCAGAATTAAGCAATCACATTCAAAATCATGAATTTTTTGACCCCATTTTACCAGTGTCATGAAGTACAATATGTGACGAAAAAACAATCTCAGAACGGCCTGGATAAGTAAAAGCGTTTTAAGGTTAGGCCTCTTTCACACGACCGAGTTTTTTTTTCCCGTTTTGCGGGCCGTTTTTAATGTTCAGTATACAGATCCATTAATTTTAATGGTTCGCAAAAACAACGGAAGTGTTTCCATGTGCATTCAGTTTCCGTATTTCCGTCTTTTCGTTCCGTGCAAAGATAGAACATGTTCTATTATTGCCCGCAAATTATGATCCGTGGCTCCATTCAAGTCAATGGGTCCTAGCAAAAAAACGTATGTCTTTCAGTATCCATTCCGTTTTTGCGGAACCATCTATTGAAAATTTTAAGCCTAGCACAATTTTTTCTATGTAATTACTGTATATTTCATACGGAAAAAGGAACGGAAAAACGGAACCGAAGCGGAAACACAATGGAGACAAAAACGGATCCGATTAAAACGGCCCGCAAAACACTGAAAAGGCCATACGGTCGGTGTGAAAGAGGCCTTCACACATAAAGTGACACTGGTCAGATTTGCAAAAAATGGCCTGGTCTGTAGGGTAAAAATGAGCCCGGACCATAAGGGGTTAAATATTTAACAAAAATTTCACTTTAGGCCGATGTTTTCATTTTCACAGGGGTAACAGGAGACCCATTTTCTCTTGAATACAGCAACATCCCATATGTGGTCGAAAACGTCTGTGGGCCCCCAGTAATCGCAGTGCAGGGGGGCCAATGGACAGATAGAGGAACCTCCCCTTCCTCTGTGAATCTCCTATATGCTGCGGTCAGTAACAACCAGTTCTCTGCACTAATCGCGCAAGCACAGCTTCTATGCCGATTAACATAGTGTACTAGTCACTTTTCGATGTGACGTAATAGTACGTTAAATGTCGGGAAAGGGTTAAAATACTGAGCAATGATTGGCAGGCTATACTTTGGTTGTGAAACGCTTTTTAAATCTCTTAGGGAAGAAAGGTGAATTACACATGTTCTGGGCTTGTTAGAATTAAGACTGAGACAATCCATTCTGCCATTTTGGGATTCATTGTAGATGAACCAGGGAAAGAACCCCATTGTCTCGGAAGGTTCAGGCGGTACAGTGTAAGGATAAGCACTTGAATGAGTGCGAGTACTTGTAATTACACTGCTCCACAGGAGACGAAGCGTAGTGTAATGAACAGGAAGCAGCGCTCCTCTTCAAACAGCTGATTGGTGAGGGTCCAACACTCTGATGATACATCATCAATAACAAAGGATTAAAGGACAACCCTTTAATTAGACCAAAAACAAATTTGAAGTATGCTCCTCTCTACGTAAAATCCCATTTTTATTTTTGAAAACTTGTACTTTGTAAATCAATTTGCTCTATTTTTCAGTGGCAGCCTCAAACCGTTCAATCAGTGCTTTGTCATAATAACATTTTTATCTATTGCAGTGCTTCATCTCCACACAATGCGGCATATGCTAGTGTCCTTTCAAAAGGAAAAGGAAAACTGTCTCATACCAGGAATCCTTTTTGACTAACTAGCCTTTAAACACTTCCTAACTGCGCATTGACTATAAACATCCTGGGCGGTCAGGTTTATCTCTGATTGATAGATCCTCCATAACAGTGTCATCCACAGATCCTCCATAACAGTGTCCTCCACAGATCCCCATAACAGTGTCATCCACAGATCCCCCATAACAGTGTCATCCACAGATCCCCCATAACAGTGTCATCCACAGATCCCCCATAACAGTGTCATCCACAGATCCTCCATAACAGTGTCATCCACAGATCCCACATAACAGTGTGCCATCCACAGATCCTCCATAACAGTGTCATCCACAGATCCCCCATAACAGTGTCATCCACAGATCCCCCATAACAGTGTCATCCACAGATCCCCCATAACAGTGTCATCCACAGATCCCCCATAACAGTGTCACCCACAGATCCTCCCATAACAGTGTCATCCACAGATCCCCCATAACAGTGTCATCCACAGATCCCCCATAACAATGTCATCCACAGATCCCCCATAACAGTGACATCCACAGATCCCCCATAACAGTGACATCCACAGATCCCCCATAACAGTGACATCCACAGATCCCCCATAACAGTGACATCCACAGATCCCCATAACAGTGACATCCACAGATCCCCATAACAGTGACATCCACAGATCCCCCATAACAGTGTCATCCACAGATCCCCATAACAGTGTGTCATCCACAGACCTCCATAACAGTGTCATCCACAGATCCCCCATAACAGTGTCATCCACAGATCCCCCATAACAGTGTCATCCACAGCGCCCCCATAACAGTGACCTCTACAGATCCCCCAAAACAGTGTCATCCACAGATCCCCATAACAGCGTCATCTACAGATCCCCCATAACAGTGTGATCCACAGATCCCCATAACAGTGTCATCCACAGATCCCCTATAACAATGTCATCCACAGATCCCCCATAACAGTGTCATCCACAGATCCCCCATAACAATGTCATCCACAGATCCTCCATAACAGTGTTATCCACAGATCCCCCATAACAGTGTCATCCACAGATCCCCCATAACAGTGTCATCCACAGATCCCCCGATAACAGTGTCCTTCACAGATCCCCCCCCCCATAACAGTGTCCCTTACAGATCGCCCCCCCATAACAGTGCCATCCCCGGATCCCCATAACAGTGCCATCCTCGGATCCCCATAACAGTGCCATCCCCGGATCCCCCATAGCAGTGCCTTCCCCAGATCGCCCATAACAGTGTCATCCACAGATTCCCCATAACAGTGACATCCACAGATCCCCCATAACAGTGTCATCCACAGATCCCCCATAACAGTGTCATCCACAGATCCCACATAACAGTGTCATCCACAGATCCCACATAACAGTGTCATCCACAGATCCCCATAACAGTGTCATCCACAGATCCCCATAACAGTGTCATCCACAGATCCCCCATAACAGTGTCATCCACAGATCCCACTTAACAGTGTCATCCACAGATCCCACATAACAGTGTTCATCCACAGATCCCCATAACAGTGACATCCACAGATCCCCCATAACAGTGTCATCCACAGATCCTCCATAACAGTGATCATCCACAGATCCCTATAACAAGTGTCATCCACAGATCCCCCATAACAGTGCCATCCACAGATCCCCATAACAGTGTCATCCACAGATCCCCCATAACAGTGTCATCCACAGATCCCCCATAACAGTGACATCCACAGATCCCACATAACAGTGTCATCCACAGATCCCCCATAACAGTGTCATCCACAGATCCCCATAACAGTGACATCCACAGATCCCCCATAACAGTGTTATCCACAGATCCCCCATAACAGTGACATCCACAGATCCCCATAACAGTGACATCCACAGATCCCCCATAACAGTGACATCCACAGATCCCCCATAACAGTGACATCCACAGATCCCCCATAACAGTGTCATCCACAGATCCCCATAACAGTGCCATCCACAGATCCCCCATAACAGTGTCATCCACAGATCCTCCATAACAGTGTCATCCACAGATCCTCCATAACAGTGTCATCCACAGATCCCCATAACAGCGTCATCTACAGATCCCCCATAACAGTGTGATCCACAGATCCCCATAACAGTGTCATCCACAGATCCCCCATAACAGTGTCATCCACAGATCCCCATAACAGTGTCATCCACAGATCCCCCATAACAAGTGTCATCCACAGATCCTCCATAACAGTGTTATCCACAGATCCCCCATAACAGTGTCATCCACAGATCCCCCATAACAGTGTCCATCCACAGATCCCCGATAACAGTGTCATTCACAGATCCCCCATAACAGTGTCCATCTACAGATGCCCCCATAACAGTGCCATCCACGGATCCCCATAACAGTGCCATCCACAGATCCCCATAACAGTGCCATCCACAGATCCCCCATAGCAGTGCCTTCCACAGATCGCCCATAACAGTGTCATCCACAGATTCCCCATAACAGTGACATCCACAGATCCCCCATAACAGTGTCATCCACAGATCCCCCATAACAGTGTCATCCACAGATCCCACATAACAGTGTCATCCACAGATCCCACATAACAGTGTCATCCACAGATCCCCATAACAGTGTCATCCACAGATCCCCATAACAGTGTCATCCACAGATCCCCCATAACAGTGTCATCCACAGATCCCACTATAACAGTGTCATCCACAGATCCCACATAACAGTGTTATCCACAGATCCCCATAACAGTGTAAATCCACAGATCCCCCATAACAGTGTCATCCACAGATCCCCATAACAGTGACCTCCACAGATCCTAAATAACAGTGTCATCCACAGATCCCCCATAATAGTGCCATCCACAGATCCCCATAACAGTGTCATCCACAGATCTCCCATAACAGTGTCATCCACAGATCCCCCATAACAGTGACATCCACAGATCCCACATAACAGTGTCATCCACAGATCCCCCATAACAGTGTCATCCACAGATCCCCCATAACAGTGACATCCACAGATCCCCTATAACAGTGTTATCCACAGATCCCCATAACAGTGACATCCACAGATCCCCCATAACAGTGACATCCACAGATCCCCCATAACAGTGACATCCACAGATCCCCCATAACAGTGACATCCACAGATCCCCCATAACAGTGTCATCCACAGATCCCCCATAACTGTGCCATCCACAGATCCCCCATAACAGTGTCATCCACAGATCCTCCATAACAGCGTCATCCACAGATCCCCCATAACAGTGTCATCCACAGATCCCCCATACCAGTGCCATCCACAGATCCCCATAACAGTGTCATCCACAGATCCCCCATAACAGTGACATCCACAGATCCCCCATAACAGTGTCATCCACAGATCCTAAATAAGTATCATCCACAGATCCCCCATAACAGTGACATCCACAGATCCCCATAACAGTGCCATCCCCAGATCCCCCATAACAGTGCCATCCACAGATCCCCCATAACAGTGACCTCCACAGATCCCCCATAACAGTGCCATCCACAGACCACCATTAGTTCAAAACCCACCAAAAGCACACCTTTTGGGTAAAAATATTTTTTTCTTATTTTCTTCCCCAAAAACCTAGGTGCGTCTTTGGGCTGGTACATCTTATAGGGCTAAAAATACGGTAAGTAATAAAAAAAAAAATTAAAAATAGAAAAAAAAAGACATATTTGGTATTGCCGTGTCCATAACAACTGGTTCTATAAAAATGTCACAAGATCTACCCAATCAGGTGAACGCAGTAAAAATAAATAAATAATTAAACATTACACCAAAACAGCGTTTTTAGTTACCTCACCCTCCCAACAAACATGTTAATTGATCAAAAGGTCGTACGTACTCCCAAAATGGTAGCAATAAAAAGTCACCTTATCCTGCAAAAATGAGCTCCCACACAAGACCATAGCAAGAAAAATTTAGAAAAATATGGCTCTAAGAAAATGGCAACACAAAAACATGATCTTTTTTTCTAAGAATATTCTTACTATGTAGAACGTAAAAATAAAAAAGGCTTCCGGTTCCGCGCTGACATGACAAGTCGCAAGTGAGCAGCGCTCCGGCAACCCTCACCTGCATACCCTGCAAACCTCGCCGATCCGGCTGACAGCCGGTCAACATCATCTCCAAACACCCTGTTGGGTCCTATGGATCGCTTTCTTAGCAACATGGGGAGCAAATCTAAAACTAAAGTGCAAGTGAAAGGCGGAAAGACGGACACACAGAATACAAAGATGGCGGAGGGAGAAAGCACGCCATTGGAGGAAACTATACTCACACAGCCCGCTCCAGATTCTCCTGGAGAGGATTCCCCACACGTTGATTATGTTAAACTGGCACTGGAAGTAGCAAATCGTATCTTGCCGGATCTGCAGGAGTCGCTGACAACCACAGTGTCGGCCTCTTTTACCGCCTTGCAAGGGAAAGTGGTGCGAATCTCCGAACGCATGGACATCTGCGACAACAAAGTGCAGACCATGGACCATTTCACAAGCAACTAAAGGTCTCCTAGCCTAAAACAAAAGGCTCTGGGACAAAATAGATGACCTAGAAAATCGGTCAAGGTGAAGCAATGTCCGAATTGTGGGCCTGCCCAAAGGATACCAGCTAAAGACTTACGCACGATCTGTGAGTACGAGATCCCGAAGGCACTGGGTCTCCCCACCCCTGTAAAATCGAACAGAGTCATAGGGTAGGCCCATTGAAACAGCTCTATCCTGCACGGAACTCTGAACCAGGGCCGTGGATGCAGCCTAGGCCCAGACAAGTCATAGTTAAATACATTGACTATGCCAATAAGGCAGACATAATGCGACAATACAAGACCAAGTCTGCAGTGCTAGAGGTTTGTAACCAGAAACCCCTCTTGTTTAGTGACTTTTCAGCGGAGGTGACCAGACACCGGAAGGCTTTCACCACCTTATGCACGTCTTTATATAATCACAACATAAAATTCATTCTGATGTACCCGCGACGCTGAAAATATTCCGACCAGATGGGACTTTACTACCTTTACAGACCCAGCGAAAGTGGAGGCCTTTCAAGCATCGGCTGATGTGGCGCACTACAAATTGCCTGATCGAGACAGGAGGCGTTCACCGTCTTCAACATCGCCGAAAGGTGGAATCGAAAAGAGAGACCAATACAGGGGACAAAGAGGATTCTCGTGGTCAGAAAGGGACACTTGATCTCTTCAAGTCGCCTGGGGGCAAGTAATGTGATTGCTGTTTATAAGTGCCATGCTGGCGGGTGACGGCATACCTCCGGCTGCACTCCCTGAAAATTAGGGTTCATAACCTGTCGTGTTCGGACACGGGTTCTATTTTTATTATATGCTTCAGCCTGTTATCTATATGTTTAGCACATGTGGGGCAATGCAATACTGTAGTTTTGGGACTTACCTCGGATACATTTTCAATGTTCCTACGAACTGATGTTGTGTTGGGAAGAAGTGAAGCACAGGATTATAATATGACTTTGCCAATGTTGGCCTTACGTGTAGTTATGTTCATTAGTTGGGGTTTTGAATTTGAAGCACATGTCCGACAAAGTGATGGAGAAGGGCTAAATCTATTTGGTGTCGACTCCTTAGATCTCTAGCTGCACGTGACGTTGTCGCTGAGACCGACCTACTCACATGTCCATTACGGTTCTTTAAATGGTGCGAGTAATATCATGGAACGTCAAGGGCCTCAGATCCCCGAAATGATCAATGATATTGCGACACTTAGCCAGACTACATTCTGATATAGCGCTCCTTCAGGAGACGCATTTAGAGGAGAAAGACTTTCCCAGGATGAGGAAGCTTTGGGTGGGAGAAGTGCATGGCTCCCCATCACTAGGGCGTAAAGCAGTAGTATTAATATTGTTGAGGAAAACATACCCTATTTGTTGGTCTCTTGCTCCAAAGACGATGAGGGGAGAATGGTGCATCTGGTGCTGCAACACCAAGGGAAACAATTGAGTATATACAATCTTTATGGTCCGAATGATGCAAATGACCGCTTCTTCAAGGCTGCGACAGCTGTCATGTTAGCAGATGCAGTGCAGGACAAAATAGTTGGGGTGACAGGAACACGATTATGGACTGGGCAGAGGATCGTAGATCAGATGACATGCACTCATACTCCGCAAAACGATCCACCAGTATCCTCAGTGACTTCCTATCGGCAACACAACTAACCAACATCTGGAGAATGTTCAATCCAGAGGGACGGGATTTCACTTTCTACTCCCAGTCACATAAATCTTGGTCTCGCATAAACTACTTGCTAGTCACCTGCACCCTATTTAATAGATGCCGAGCTACTGCCATTGAGGATCTGGTCATATCGGACCACTCACCAATATCATTAACACTACGTGACATGGCCCTCATGGCTCAGATTTTCTGTGGCCCGAGAACATGAACCTTCCCCAGATCCCCTAGAGGACCTAAACAGACTCAAAGCGCCATTAACCCAACTAGAAGTTGAAACTGCCATAGCTGCTCTGGCTTTGGGGAAGGCCCACGACCCAGACAGTTATACGGGGAGTTCTACAAAATACTAGGAGACAGATTGTCAACACTCCTTACTTTGCTGTATAATTAATACCTGGAAGGCACCTCTCTTCCACAAGAGTCGAAAGTGGCGTATATTAAAGTGTTGCCCAAAACAGACAAAGACCCATCCAAGCAACGCCATATCGACCCATATCCCTAATATATGTGGACATCGAATTGCTATCCAAAATAATAGCGGATAAATTAGGGAACATTATGCCCAGACTAATATCCAATCCACAAGTGGGATTCATAAAAGGCAGATCAGCAGTTACTAATATGAGACGCATCTTAACTGTGTTAGACAAAGTCAAAATGAGGCCGGATCTTCACCCAGCTCCGGCTGTCATCTGCATCAACGCTGAAAAAGCTTTCGACAATGTGAGCTAGAGCTGGATGGAAAGAGTACTCGACAAAATAGGGCTACAGGGCCAATTCAGAAAATTCAGTTCTGTACTATACGACAACCCAATTTAAGATCAATATAGACAAAAGTGAGCTGCTACTTCTCAAAAATAAACCTCACTATGCCCCTCTATTGGCACAGACCTTACCGGTCAAGGTCACCTCCACAAGCCTAAAATATCTGGGAATTAATATAGGGCAAACCCCGAATCAATATATAGTTTAAACTACTCACTGCTGATCAAAAAGCTTCTAAAAGATATTGATAGCTGGTTTAATTGCCATTATCCCTCACGGTCGCAGCCATCTACTAAAGATGGTCAGGTTTGCCAGAATACTGTATCCAATGCAAACAATACCATTGCTGGTCAAGCATTCAGATATTCAGACAATAGTCTGCTTTCCGATACTTTGGGTGGGGGTGAGCCAAGAATAGCGCTTTGCAAACTCCAACTCCCGAGAAATGTAGGGGACTTAACTTTCCGGATCTACGTAAAAATAACCTGGTCGAGCCTTTTTCGACACTGCATTGATTGGATGTCCTATTCCAAATACTACTCCAACCTCGCCATAGAAGCGCAATTGGTGAGCCCATGGTCGCCCTGATATCCACTCAGTTGAAAAATAGTGTCCTGCTTAACATGCTACATGGAAAGCGGTCCGTAAGGAATATGGCCTCCCCTTCTCTTTGTGAAAACATATGGCAATATGGCAACATCCGGAATTTCTCCCGGGATGCACAATCCACAATTCACGTTATGGAAAACCAAAGGGATTAATAAGGTTGGGGATATGCGGAATAAAACAGAAAATAGATATTTAAAACTCTGTTCCACATTTGGCCTCACCTCCAAACATTTTTGGCATACCATCAAGTCACCAGTTTCCTTAATAACTAAGTCCGTGACCTCTCCAGGGAATTCCCTTCAAACCAATTTGACAATCTGTGCGTCAAGCGAGATGTTAGCCTGTCACTCCCGACATCACTCATATGTTGAGAGATAATGCACTAAAGACCTCGCCTATCAACATTGCGAAGTCCTAGGAGAGGTCACTAGGAACCCCTAGCATGAAAGATGGAATACTTAAAGGATGGGGGCTGTGAGACAAGCAGTGCCGAACGAGATTTGGAAAGAGACTCAATACAAGATCATTCATAAGGCCATTTATGGCTTCTATAACTCACGAAATGTTACCCACAGTGACCGCATAACTAGATGTCCGAAATGTGGCAAACCCAACTCAGATTTATATCATGGCCTGTGGTCCTGTTCAAAATCCGTAGCGTTCTGGGAATTAGTCACCCAGTGGCATTGCAATGCCATGAAGCAATCTTGTTTCACTACAAACCTGACAATGGGCTCATGTCGTAAGCCACTCATATCAGTATATTGGCAGCCAAGCGCTGTCTACCATGCCGTTGGATCCAGCCAGATATCCCGAAATTAAAGGAGGTCTTAGATCAAGTGAAAAGATGTGCCAAAATGAAATTCTTGGTAGCTGAACATAGAAAAGAAAAACATGTAGGAGGGCTCATATAAAAGTGGAGAGGCATTATCACTCGAGTGTTACATAGAGATGAACTCCAAGACCTAATTCGACCATACAAACTAACTTCTTGGTACCTACGGGAACAGCTTAGGGGCACGCTAGGCAGCCTGGGGATAGTGATACACACATCTGACTTACGGACGGTATGTGGCTAAAAGAAGGAGTCGGAGTATGGGAAATGCGGACATGTGCAACTATGTTAAATTGTTGCTTGTTTTATGTTAAATTGCTTTTCATTTTATGTTATATCTTATGCCATTCCTTTGCTTATCACCACATGGGCGCAGCCATCTTTGAAATCTGTGAACTATCTGTAACCACATATGTCAACTGTGCCTTTGTCAATTTTATTAATATATTAAACAATAAAAATTTGTTTAAAAAAGAAACAAAAAAAAAACCTAGACATATTTGGTACCATTGCATCTGTAACGACCGGATGTATAAAAATATCACATGATCTACCCCATCAAGTGAACGGTGTAAAAAAGAAAAAAATTAAAAATGACACCAAACAGCTTTTTGTGACTTCACCTCCCAAAAAATTAGAGCAAACAGAAAGCCAAGTGTACCCCAAATGGTGCAAATAAAAATACAGCTTGTCCTGAAAAAATAAGCCCTAATGCAGCTCATTCAACAAAAAATAAAAAAGTTAATGCGTTATTAAAAACCATAACAGAAAATTCCATGTTAGGCTACTTGCACACTAGCGTTTTACTGGATCCGGCAGGGTTCAGAAAAACGCTTCTGTTACTGATAGTACAACCATCTGCATCGGTTGTGAACGGATCCAGTTGTATTATCTTTAACACAGCAATGATGGATCCATGACCCACAATGCAAGTCAATGGAGGACGGATCCGTTTTCTATTGTGTCAGATTGTGTCAGAGAAAATGGATCTGTCCTCATTGACTTGCATTGTGGGTCATGATGGATCCGTCTTGCTCTGCATCCCAGGACGGAAAGCAAACCGCAGCATGCTGCAGTTTGCTCTCCGGTATGAGAACGGAACGGAATGCATTTTGCAGCGTTCCGTTCTGTTCAGTTTTGTCCCCATTGACAATGAATGGGGACAAAACTAAAGCATTTTTTTCCAGTATTCAGACCATATGACGGATCTCAATACCGGAAAACTAAAACACAAGTGTGAAAGTAACCTTAGAAAATGCAGATGCCGCTCCTTCCCTTCTGAGCCTGGCGTATCCCCAAATAACAGTTTACGACCACAATTGGAGTATTACTGTATTCAGGAGAAAGTGAGTAGCAGATTGTGGGGGATATTCTCCGGTTGTGAAAAAGAGAGTTTGGGCCTAACACACCATTTTCTTATAAAAAAAAAAAAGTTTTATTTTTTATTATCATAGTCAAGTGTTATTAATTCTATAAAACACCTGTTGGGTGATTCCTTGGGTGGTGTAGTTTACAAAATGTTGTCACTTTTGGGGGTTTTCACTGTGGGGTACCTCTGGGTCTCTTCAAATGCAACATGGCACCCAAAGACCATTCCAGCAAAATCTGCCCTTCAAAAATCATATGGCACTCCTTGCCTTCTGAGCCCTGTCGTGTGCCCATACAGCGGTTTATGAACACATATGGGCTGTTTCTGCAAACTGCAGAATCAGGGTAATAAATATTGAGGTTTGTTTTGTTGTTAACCGTTGAGGTGTTACAGGAAAAAATTGATTAAAATGGAAAATCTGCAAAAAAGGGATTTCATCTCTATTTCGCTTTAATTTACAGTGGGGCAAAAAGTATTTAGTCAGCCAACAATTGTGCAAGTTCTCCCACTTAAAAAGATGAGAGAGGCCTGTAATTTTCATCATAGGTATACCTTAACTATGAGAGACAGAATGGGGGAAAGAATCCAGGAAATCACGTTGTAGGATTTCTAATGAATTATTGGTAAATTCCTCGGTAATATAAGTATTTGGTCACCTACAAACAAGCAAGATTTCTCGCTCTCACAGACCTGTAACTTCTTCTTTAAGAGGCTCCTCTGTCCTCCACTCGTTACCTCTATTAATGGCACCTGTTTGAACTTGTTATCAGTATAAAAGACACCTGTCTACAACCTCAAACAGTCACACTCCAAACTCCACTATGGCCAAAACCAAAGAGCTGTCGAAGGACACCAGAAACAAAATTGTAGACCTGCACCAGGCTGGGAAGACTGAATCTGCAATAGGTAAGCAGCTTGGGGTGAAGAAATCAACTGTGGGAGCAATTATTAGAAAATGTAAGACATACAAGACCATTGATAATCTCCCTCGATCTGGGGCTCCACGCAAGATCTCACCCCGTGGGGCCAAAATGATCACAAGAACGGTGAGCAAAAATCCCAGAACCACACGGAGGACCTAGTGAATGACCTGAAGAGAGCTGGGACCAAAGTAACAAAGGCTACCATCAGTAACACACTACACCACTAGGAACTCAAATCCTGCAGTGCTAGACGTGTCCCCTGCTTAAGCCAGTACATGTCCGGACCCATCTGAAGTTTGCTAGAGAGCATTTGGATGATCCAGAAGAGGATTGGGAGAATGTCATATGGTCAGATGAAACCAAAGTAGAACTTTTTTATAAAAACTCAACTTGTCGTGTTTGGAGGAGAAAAATGCTGAGTTGCATCCAAAGAACACCATACCTACTGTGAAGCAGTAGGGGCTGTTTGAAGATGAAACGTGGCTGGGTCTTTCAGCATGACAATGATCCCAAACACACTGCCCGGCAACGAAGGACTGGCTTCATAAGAACCATTTCAAGGTCCTGGAGTGGCCTAGCCAGTCTCCAGATCTCAACCCCATAGAAAATCTTTGGAGGGAGTTGAAAGTCCGTGTTGCCCAGCGACAGCCCCAAAACATCACTGCTCTAGAGGAGATCTGCATGGAGGAATGGGCCAAAATACCAGCAACAGTGTGTGAAAACCTTGTGAAGACTTACAGAAAACGTTTGACCTCTGTCATTGCCAACAAAGGGTATATATCAAAGTATTGAGATGAACTTTTGTTATTGACCAAATACTTATTTTCCACCATAATTTGCAAATGAATTCTTTAAAAATCAGACAATGTGACTTTCAGGATTATTTTTTCTCATTTTGTCTCTCATAGTTGAGGTATACCTATGATGGAAATTACAGGCCTCTCTCATTTTTTAAGTAAGAGAACTTGCACAATCGGTGGCTGACTAAATACTTTTTGCCCTGTTATTCCAGGGTTAGCAACATTTCTAAAACCAGTTTTGAATAGTTTGAGGGGTGTAGTTTCTAAACGGGGTAATTTATTGGTGGTTTCTATTATGTGAGCTCCTCAAAATTACTTCAGAACTGAACTGGTCCTTTAAAAAATTGATTTTGGAAATTTTCTTAAAAACCTTACAAAAATGCTTCTAAAATTCTAAACCTTCTAACATCATAAAAAAAAAATACATTACCAAAATGATGCCAACATAAAGTAGACATATGGGGAATGTTAATTAATAAGTATTTTATGAGGTATCACTATCTGTCTTAGGCCTCTTGCACATGACCGGAGCGGCATAGATCGTGTGCACGGGAGTGCACAGCATCATAGATTACAATGATGCTGTGCACGTCGGGCTGCCCGCGGTGCTATTGTCCCGCACTCATCTGTTATGAATTAAATCTTTTAAAAACACCTGTGCTCACTACACAACTTGGTAAATTCTGTAAAGGGTGTGGTTTCCAAAATGGCGTCACTTTTTGGTGGCTTCCACTGTACAGGTACCTGAGGGTCTCTTCCAATGAGACATGGCAACTGAAAACCATTCCAGTGATTATCTGCCCTACAAACGCCATATGGCGCTCCTTGCCTTCTAGGTCCTGTGGTGTGCCCATACAGCAGTTTTGGTGCGCTTTGCCTCCATATTTCACCTTAGGACCAGGCCATTCTTTGCAAATCTGACATGTGTCACTTTATGTGGTGATAACTTTAAAATGCTTTTACTTATCCAAGCCATTCTGAGAATGTTTTCTTCTCATATATTGTACTTCATGACAGTGGTAAATTTAAAGGGAATCTGTCACTAGCTTTTACCCTTGTCAGCTAAACATATGCTGACATTAAGGGTCTCCATAGCAGTCCTAATGTGTGTTTATTTTAGATATTCAAGGCTTTATTTTCTCAAAAACAGGTTTTACCCACCTGTCAATCATCAGAATAAGAGCCCAGGGAGGTCTGGCCATGCAGGGTGCTCGTCCGCACCCTCCTCCATCAGTGCCGCACGCCGCCTCTCCAAACTTCTGCGCCGCTCCTAAAGCGCAGTGCCGCCTCTCCATCTCCCTCCTTCCCCGTCAAGATCCGCGCGTGCGCACAGGGTGCGGTCATACCAGGGAGGAGCGAGTGCCGACGCATGCGCACTTCGCTCCCTGAAGCCGGTTGCCGGAGTCCGCACGGGCGCAGTGCGCTGTGCGCACGTGCGGGATCTTGACGGGAAGGAGGGGAGGGAGGAGAGGCGGCACTGCGCTTAGGAGGCGGCGCAGAAGTTTGGAGAGGCGGCGTGCGGCACTGATGGAGGAGGGTGCGGACGAGCACCCTGCATGGCCAGACCTCCCCTGGGCTCCTTATTCTGATGATTGACAGGTGGGTAAAACCTGTTTTTGAGAAAATAAAGACTTGAATATCTAAAATAAACACACATTAGACTGCTATGGAGACCCTTAATGTCAGCATATGTTTAGCTGACAAGGGTAAAAGCTAGTGACAGATTCCCTTTAAGTCAAAAAATTCATGATTTTGAATGTGATTGCTTAATTCTGAACACAGCTACATCCCCAGTTATAAGAGGGTATGCACACTTATGCAACCACATTATTAAAATTTGCAAATTACCAAATTTCAATTTCTCTACTTTTATAATAGATCGCAATACCTCCATAAATAATTACTGTACATTCCCGTATGTCTACTTCATGTTTGGATCATTTTATGAATGCCATTTTATTTTTTGGGGACGTTAGAAGGCTTAGATGTTTAGAAGCAAATCTTGACATTTTTCTGAAAATTTTCAAAACCCACTTTTTAAGGACCAGTTCAGGTCTGAAGTCACTTTGTGGAGCTTATATAATGTAAAACCGCCCGAAATGGTTCCATTTAAGAAACTACACCCCTCAAGGTATTCAAAACTGATTTTACAAACTTTGTTAACCCTTTAGGTGTTCCACAAGAATTAAAGGAAAATGTAGATGAAATTTCAGAATTTCACTTTTTTGGCAGATTTTCCATTTTAATCAATTTTTATCCAGTAACAAAGCAAGGGTTAACAGCCAAACAAAACTCAATATTTATTGCCCTGATTCTGTAGTTTACAGAAACACCCCATATCGTAAACTGCTGTACGGGCACACGGCAGGGCGTAGAGGAAAGGAGCGCCATGTGGTTTTTGGAAGGCAGATTTCACTGGGATAATTTTAAGCTGCCATGTTAGTAATGTTACGACTTTGGTAGCCTTGTACCAATGGGCTTGAATGCAGAATTAGAGATTTTGGTTTCCTGTAAAATTCATGGGACATTCGCTCATTTACCGACGGAAGATCACGTCTGGCTGTCTATCAGCACTGTGATCTTCCCTTGGTGATGAGCGCATGTACCCCTACATTACTAATAGAATGAAAACAGAATAGGGACCCAAAACCGATGAAATTAATAAATATCCCCATATTTGCCATTGGTCTCTAAATCAGACAAAGATATAAAATACATATGGAATTGCTTGATCCTCTCACATATATTATATACTCTATATGAAACAATAAAAAATCACAAAGATGTGAATTATATGTGATACTAGTTTCAAAGAACATATGATAGTAGTATTAGAAACATATATGAAGAATATGAATATGTATCTCGACAGAGAAAATACAGAAATAGCAACCTGGGAACAATTAAACCAAAGTCTAAACGAAATATGGTTCTTAACAGTGATTAGAATGAAGAATTTAGAAATATTTTGATGGAGTATGTACAGTGTAACAAACTGCAAATAATGTAGAAAAAAAGCAACATTATGATAAAAATGCATGGTACCTGCACCAAAACCGTAAATCCCAAAATATGCATATAGTCAAGCGAATTGAAAGGATAACCAGTAATAACATCAAATGAAATATGTCTCGACATAAATAAATCGAAAACATACACAAAAAACAGTGAATATTGGAAGACTACATCTGGATCAATCCAGACCAGATTTCGATTGTGATCATCAAAGGGTATAAAAGCCCGGAACTTACACAATAGGGGTGTTGCCACCGAAGAAGGGGAAAGTGATCCCTGAAACATGTTTGGTATAATGCTATGGTGTAATGCTATGTCTCACCCTCGAAAAAATGGACTTCGCTCCAATATAAACAGTGCACTGCTAACTTCGAAAGCCATTTATCACAGCCCATCGGGATCGGTGATTCTACCTAAGAATATCGGAGGATCCTCCCTGCCTGCCCGAACGCCAGCTCAGTGAGTAGAACCCACGTGGTGAACTGACCGCCGGTAAAGCTGACGCCGACGTAGATACAGCCGGGACACGGTTTGCAGTCGGCAATTGGAGATACCGAGGCAGCTTGTCAGGGGCTCGAGACAAACGGAGGTAAGTCCACGCATGTGGGTTATCAATATTTGTACCAAAGGACTTTACCAACTTGGTATCTAAATCTGTGGTTATGCATGCTACAGAGACTTTTAACAACACACCTATTTGGATACGAAACAGAACTGTAACATCTCAATACACCGTTATCATTTGGCTTAATAGCAACTAGGGAATTGAACTATATACCCCAACATTTGGAACTTGACTGTCATCTGGACCCACATTACAGTCAAACAGAGGATACATTACTGCAATAATTTGGGTCACATATTTGAATTGACCATTGACAAGATATAATTATCCTTTTGAATAACACTACCGCCAATTGCATTTATTGATTTTATTGTAATATACTTTTGTATTATTTGTTTTTAGGAGGTATTTTTATGATGTGATAATAAATGCTATTGTGATTTAGACCGTCCAGGTGTTCCATATATTAAAGTGTGCCAGTCTTCAAAATGAATAATACAAACCGGATTCCCAAAAAGTTGGGACACTATACAAATCGTGAATAAAAACTGAATGCAATGATGTGGAGGTGCCAACTTCTAATATTTTATTCAGAATAGAACATAAATCACGGAACAAAAGTTTAAACTGAGAAAATGTACCAGATTCCAAACACCTGACTCTGCTGCTAAATCCACCATTGATGCACTAATTCTCCCTAGTGACTCTATCCCAAGGAGTCAATGCGCTTCTACTTTGTTTGCTTAGCCTGAGGACATTGGAATCCTTTCCGAGTCAGTTCACTTAGTCCATTCTGCCACCTTTTCTTTTCAGGCTACAGGGTGTTTGTCACTTGTTTATACTGAACTGAGTTTATTACCCAGTCCTTTATTGGGCAGACCTCTTACAGTTAGCATTGAGCTATCAATATTGTACAGGGGCCCATAGGTCTCCTTGACAGTTTTTGTTACCGTTCTTCTCTTCCATATTGTGTTTTTGGTTTTCTTCCTACCCTGGTCTGTCTGCAGCCACGTAGTGGGAAGATAGCGAGCCACTTGCATTCTGCATCAACATATGCTTATTGCTTAATTTAGCTTGTGCCTTGCACTGGTGGCCGTAGATCAGACTGGCATACATTATATAAGCCCCCACCCCCTCATCTTTACTCATTTAGCATGTCTGAGTGGAGCATCGGAGCATTTCTTGCTCGGATACTCCCCTTGCTCAGTCATCACTTCTTGTCTTGTAAGCCTTCCTCACGGATGGAGAGTATGGTGTGGTCAGATCATGCACATGTGTTTATGTCTCTCTCCACTCTGGACATTGCCCCCAGGGAATGGGATTGGTTGTTGAACCCTAACTTACTCCATGAACCATCTTTGACTTCTTGGTTTCATTCCAATGATTACACCTCTTTCCCCATCCAATGAAAAACACTGAAGGGCGTAATACGGGGGACATTTATACAACAGGGGGCTAGACTTAAAAAAAGAAAAAGCTTTCAGTATTAACAGAATCCTCACTCAAACACATGACCTGGAAACTCTACATAAGCTGACAGCAAACTTCTTCCGTTTTAACCTTTCTTCTCAAGGCCAGGACTGACCTGAAATCCCTTTTTGACCAGAAAGGAGAGCGTTTCGGGATAGATATAGAAAGTTCTTTTATGAATACTTCAATAAGTCAGGCTTAATACGTCCCTGGAACTCTAACACTTATATTGCCTCTAATACATCTGTAATGGGCGTCATACACCTACTCCAAAGGAGCTGACTGGTACATTCCGAATTTACTATCATTCTCTCTATAATTTGTGGGGTTCCCTAGCAAATATGTCCCCACTGGACTTTTCCCGATGGGTGGAGGATTATGTCCAGCAAACTGCTCTGCATACTATCTCGGAGGAAGACTCTGCCTCGTTAGACTAGCTGAGTCTGGATTACGGTGGCTTCAGCAGGGAGATTGGTCAGTGGAGGATTATTGTTCAGAGTTTCTAAGGTGGGCCACGGATACTCAGTGGAATGACCCTCAAGAGCCAGTTTTGCCAGGGGTTGTCAGAGAAAGTAAGATGCGCTTGCGCTGTATGAGACTCAAATGTCCCTTGAGACCACTATGTCGCTATCTATAAGAATTGATAGACGCCATAGGGATAGGCCAAGGAGTTCTTGTCCTCCAGAGACTTTTCTCAGGCAGGAGTCTGTCTGTTCTGACTCAGATGAACCTAGGCAACTAGGGGAGACACTGATCATGCTGGTCCTCCTGGGGTTCACCGTTAGACAAGGATTAGTTTTTTCTGTGGTCGGAGGGGTCATTTAATTGGAGCTTGTCTATCCGTACCCAAAAAGAAACAACTGCTGGAACTACTGACCCTAGGTTGTGCGGAGGATGACAACCTGGGTGTATACATAATCTCCATACAAACGTCTCAGTTTGTTTTGCCAGCTATGGTAGTCTCGGGTAATAAAACTGAGACAATCTCTGTTTTTTTGGACAGTGGGGCGGGGTTAATATGGTGAATGCCCGATTCGGCTCAGGCACAGGTTTGTCTTTTAGTCCTTTTATCTAGATCAATCCCCATATTCGCCATCGCTTCTCTTACTCAGGGAAACTAACACACTTTGTACATAAAATACATCTTCGGATCGGGGCCCTCCATAATGAGTTTATTTCTTGCTATGTCCTTAAAAGTCTTCCCACTCCTATAGAATTTAGGTCTTCCCTGGTTGGTAGCACATAAATCCTGTTGTTGATTGGCAGGCCAGGTTGATATTCGAGTGAGGGAGCATTATAGGGACAATTGCCTAAGTAGCAGTTGCTCAGCCACCTCCATTAACAGCATTTGTGTCCGACTTTGAGGATGTTTTCTCTAAGAAGGGGTGTCAGGAGTTACCACTCCATCATTCGTATGATTCCCCGGTTAACCTGCTCCCTGGAGCAAAGTTACCTAAGACCAGGTTATATAATCTTTATGGCCCTGAAAGACAAGCCATGAAGGACTATATTGCTGTCTGGCTAAAGGATATATCTTCTTCACCCGTGGCTGTAGGGTTCTTCTTTGTGAAGAAGGAAAGATGGGGGCCTGCCTCCTTACCTAGATTTTTGTGAACTAAATTGGATAACTATCCAAGACCCCTATCCTCTTTCTCTCATTCCTGACCTTTTAACCACTTCAGCCCCCCTAGCTTAAACCCCCTTAATGACCAGACCACTTTTTACAATTCTGCACTACACTACTTTCACGGTTTATTGCTCGGTCATACAAATTACCACCCAAATGAATTTTACCTCCTTTTCTTCTCACAAAT
This sequence comes from Bufotes viridis, assembly GCA_033119425.1. Classification (NCBI taxonomy): domain Eukaryota; kingdom Metazoa; phylum Chordata; class Amphibia; order Anura; family Bufonidae; genus Bufotes; species Bufotes viridis. The sequence goes on from CM065595.1 coordinate 162,375,264, forward strand.
ACAGCTTTCTTCTGGTGGTATTTGATTGCTGCTGAGATATTAATAAAAAAAAGACCGCAATTTTCTAAAAAAAAGTGTATTTTTAACTTTTTCTGGTAAAATTGTTCAAATATAATTACATTTCTATATAAATTTTTCTCAAAATTTATTGTTCTACATGTCTTTGATAAAAAAAAATCCAATAAGTGTATATTTATTGGTTTGCGCAAAAGTTATAGCGTTTACAAACTATGGTACAAAAAAGTGAATTTCCGCATTTTGAAGCAGCTCTGACTTTCTGAGCGCCTGTCATGTTTCTTCAGGTGCTAGAATGCCAGGATAGTATAAATACCTCCCAAATGACACCATTTTAGAAAGAAGACACCCCAAAGTATTCGCGGAGGGGCATGGTGAGTTCATGTATGATTTAATTTTTTTCACAAGTTAGCGGAAAATGACACTTTCTGAGGAAAAAAATAATAATAAAGTTTCCATTTCTGCTAACTTCTGGCAAAAAAATAAAATCTCCCACGGACTCACTATGCCCCTCAGTGAATACCTTGGGGTGTCTACTTTCCGAAATGGGGTCATTTGTGGGGTGTGTTTACTGTTCTGGCATTTTGGGCAGGGCTAAATTGTGAGCAACCTTGTAAAGCCTAAAGGTACTCGTTGGACTTTTTGCCCTTTACGCACTCCAGGCTGCAAAAAGTGTCACACATGGTATCGCCGTACTCAGAAGAGTAGGGCAATGTGTTTTGGGGTGTATTTTTACATATACCCATGCTGGGTGAGAGAAATATCTCTGTAAATTGACAACTTTGTATAAAAATTTTTAAAAAGTTGTCATTTACAGAGCTATTTCTCACACACAGTATGGCTATATGTAAAAATACACCCTAAAACACATTGCCCTACTTCTCCTGAGTACGGCGATACCACATGAGTGACACTTTTTTGTCATCTTGTCGGCAGATTGGTGGTGATATATCTTGACAATATTTTGATCTATTCACCCGATCTGGAGACGCACAAGGCACATGTCAGGCAGGTGTTGTAGATTTTACAGACGAATAAGTTATATGCTAAATTGGAGAAATGTGTATTCGCCGTACAGGAGGTACAATTCCTGGGGTATCTGCTTTGGGGTTCCGTATGGATCCAGAGAAGGTCCGTGTGATTCTAGAATGGGATCTTCCTGGGAACCTAAAAAGCTCGGCAGAGTTTTTTTTGGTTTCGCTAATTTCTATAGAAAATTCATTCAGAATTATTCGGTGATTGTTAAACCCCTACGGACATGACAAAGAAGGGAACTGATTTTTCTAAATGGTCTGATGCTGCTAAACTGGCTTTTTCCTCTCTGAAGGAGAGATTCACCTCGGCACCCATACTGGTCCAGCTGGATGTTTTTCAACCTTTTAATGTGGAGGTTGATGCATTGGAGGTGGGGGTATGGGTGGTACTGTCCCAGGATCCTTCTCAAAGTAAATGGCATCCTTGTGCTTTCTTTTCTAAGAAATTTTTGGCAGCTGAAAAGAATTATGATATTGGCAACAGGGAACTTTTAGCTATTAAATTAGCGTTTGAGGAATGGCATCACTTTTTGAGGGGGCAGCTCATCCCGTCACGGTAATTACGGATCATAAAAACCTGTTATACCTTGAGTCTGCTAAACGTCTTACGCCTAGACAAGCTCGGTGGTTCTTGTTTTTTACCAGGTTTAATTTTTGTCCGGGGCAAAAATACCAAAGCTGATGCATTGTCCCGAAGTTTTCCTGAAGGGGTGATGTTTAGTGATGAGTAGCAGGCACAATATTCGAATTTGCGATATTTGTGAATATTTGGTAGAATATTCAGTCATATATTCTCAAATTTGCGGTTATTTTCTTGATTGCGAAAATCGGCAATGTAATATGAGCGCAATACAGGGTGAGTCACTATAGCTACATTTTTCAAGCTGCTATAAGTTTCCTGAGAATGGAGAAAATGGTTGACATTGCAGAATATTACAATAGCTTTATATGCAGATAGAGTGCTCCGATATATTCGCAATTGCGAAAATCGGCAATTAATGAGGTGCATATTTTTGCGCAATACGTGCAACTTCAGATTTTAGCAGGTCTGACTACATATTAGTGATTGGTGCGAACTTGTAACATCACAGCACTATGTATGTATGTAGCATACATACACCACTATATCTGTAGCATGTATGTGTGGACAGCAGAACAGCTACACTATATCACTATCTAACCTGCACTGACTATCTCCCACTAACTGTCGGTATTATGTATATAAGATAGCTAACTAACTATCTAATGTAATGTGACATCACAGCACTATGTCTGTAGCATGTATGTATGGACAGCAGAACCTATCACACTACCTAACACCCTGCACTGGAGCCTATCAGCTACACTATATCACTATCTAACCTACACTGACTATCTCCCACTAACTATCTGTATTATATATATAAGATAACTATCTAATGTAATGTGACATCACAGCACTATGTCTGTAGCATGTATGTATGGACAGCAGAACCTATCACACTACCTAACACTCTGCACTGGAACCTATCATCTACACTATATCACTATCTAACCTACACTGACTATCTCCCACTAACTATCTGTATTATATATATAAGATAACTAACTATCTAATGTAATGTGACATCACAGCACTATGTCTGTAGCATGTATGTATGGACAGCAGAACCTATCACACTACCTAACACCCTGCACTGGAACCTATCAGCTACACTATATCACTATCTAACCTACACTGACTATCTCCCACTAACTATCTGTATTATATATATAAGATAACTAACTATCTAATGTAATGTGACATCACAGCACTATGTCTGTAGCATGTATGTATGGACAGCAGAACCTATCACACTACCTAACACCCTGCACTGGGACCTATCAGCTACACTGTATCACTATCTAACCTACACTGACTATCTCCCACTAACTATCTGTATTATATATATAAGATAACTAGCTATCTAATGTAATGTGATATCACAGCACTATGTCTGTAGCATGTATGTATGGACAGCAGAACCTATCACACTACCTAACACCCTGCACTAGAACCTATCAGCTACACTATATCACTATCTAACCTACACTGACTATCTCCCACTAACTATCTGTATTATATATATAAGATAACTATCTAATGTAATGTGACATCATAGAACTATGTCTGTAGCCTGTATGTATGGACAGCAGAACCTATCACACTACCTAACACCCTGCACTGGGACCTATCAGCTACACTATATCACTATCTAACCTACACTGACTATCTCCCTCTAACTATCTGTATTATATATATATAAGATAACTAACTATCTAATGTAATGTGACATCACAGCACTATGTCTGTAGCATGTATGTATGGACAGCAGAACCTATCACACTACCTAACACCCTGCACTAGAACCTATCAGCTACACTATATCACTATCTAACCTACACTGACTATCTCCCACTAACTGTCGGTATTATGTATATAAGATAACTAACTAACTATCTAATGTAATGTGACACGGGAAAGCACAGAGCACAGCAATAACACTGCTGTCTCTCTCAGATCTGCAAAAAATAGCTGCTGGGAGGTTCTTATATAGTAAGGGGTCGGCATCTTTCCTATCGGTTGCTAGGGATGTTGCTAAGCTCAGACAAAGACATTGCAGCCTTCTCATTGGCCCACAAGCAAAAATATAGAATATTTTCGAAAATACGAATATATATCACTATATACTAAATATTCGCAAATTCTTGATTAAAATTCGCTATTCGAATAGTCGCGCCCAACACTAGTTATGTTGACGATCCAGTGCCGATTTAAAAAGGGGGTGGTTGTCTCTGCATTACACTCAGACCTGTAGGGAATGGTGTTGGAGGCTCAGGGGACACCCGGTCTCCTTCCCCCAGGAAAGTTGTTTGTACCTTTGAATTTGCGCCTTAAAATATTAAAAGAACACTTTAACTCTGTACTCGCTGGGCACCCAGCACCTCAGATCTATTGTCTTGTCATTTTTGGTGGCCGAGGTTGCACCAGGATGTAGTTGATTTTGTGTCCAGCTGTACAACCTGTGCACTCACTAAAGTCTCTCACACTCGTCCAGCGGGGTCTCTGTTGGCACTGGTCATTCCCAACAGACTATGGACAGACCTGTCGATGGATTTTATTACTGACCTACTTGTATCTGCGGGTAAAACTGTTATACTGGTAGTAGTAGACAGGTTCAGTAAAATGGTGCATTTCATTGCCTTACCCGTGTTGCCAAAGGCTAGAACCCTGGCTCAGGTTTTTATCAGTGAAATGGTGAAGCTTCACGGGGTCCCTTCCGATGTTGTTTCGGATCGTGGAACCCAGTTTATTTCTAAGTTCTGGAGAGCTTTTTGTTCTCGTCGGGGTACATTTGTCCTTTTCCTTAGCCTTCCATTCGCAGTAGAATGGCCAGACCAAACGCACCAACCAAAACCTAGCGACTTACCTTAGGTGTTTCTTGTCTGAAAATCAGGAGAAATGGTCGTCTTACTTACCGTTAGCAGAGTTTGCTATAAACAATCACCATCAAGAATTAACTGGTAAGTCATCATTTTTTAGTGCATATGGTTTTCATCCTCAATTTTGCAATTTTTCATCCTCAATTTTTCAGTGGAAGATTAGTTTATGTCTTCACTCTCTTCTGTATGGCAAAAGGTTCAAAGCAACTTGAAAAATATGGGAGACTGATAAACATATGGCTGATAAAAAACGTTCACCAGGTCCGGACCTAGGGGTGAATGACTGTGTGGTTGTCGACTAGGAATATTAAGTTAAAGGTTCCCTCTTTGAAATTGGGTCCTAGGTTTATCGGTCCTTATAAAATAGTCGCCTTTATTAATCCCGTGGCATTTAGCCTGGAGCTACCTCAAACTTTGAAAATTCATATTGTTTTTCATAAATCGTTGCTCAAAAGTATGTTACACCTCCGGAACCATCACCTTTACCGCCCCCTCAATCATTGTTGATGGCAATTTGGAGTTTGAGGTGGCAAGAATTGTAGATTCTCGTTTCGTCCGTCTCTCCTTTCAATATCTGGTGCATTGGAGGGCTTACAGTCCGGAATAAAGAATGTGGGTGCCAGCTTCAAAAGTAAACGCCAGAAGGTTAATTCGTTCTTTCCACATTTCTTTCCCAGAAAAACCTTGTCCTGAGTGTCCGGTGGCCCCTTGTAGAAAGAGGGGTACTGTCACGAGGGTGTCATGACCTATCGCTGAACCTGTTGTGCCTGTGATCAGAAGGTCACAGCGGGTGGCTACTCGCTCGGTTTCTCAAGAGATCACTCCATGACCAAATGGTGGGAATAGATTCGGTCCAGGTTTTCCTACTTAGGTTTGCGATCCTTTTTGTCCCATTTAGGAATCTGTAGCTTTTCTTTTCAGCTGTTCTCTGTCAGTCACTCCCAGCTACTATATATTCTCACTTTCTGCTTCACTTGTTGCCAAATATAGACCTTCATTCCAGATCTTCTATTCTGACCTCAGGTGGACAACTGTTGCTGTGGAGCTGTTGGAACTGGAGCTATTGGATCTCTGGTCCACTCCTGTTGTTGTATCCCTTCGGGGATTGTTTGTGTTTGTCCTTTCCCTGTTGTTACCCTAGGTGTCAGTGGTGAGGACTAGTGCTCCCAGCGCCCTACTTACTACCTAGGGCTTATTTCAGAATAAGCCAGGGATGAGGCACCTGATCGGCGTACGGGTTAGCAGACCATCTAGGGATATCAGGGCAGCCAGGTGCCAGTGCCAGGTGAGCTAGGGGTCACCACTCCTCCCTCTCCTAATGGAAGGGTACTCCCTGCCATCTCAGACGTGATAATTTATACACCAAAGAGAAGCCGGAGATAATACTAGTAAAACCATCCTACTAGTCTCTCATGCCCTTAAAAATGCCACACCTTCCTACGCTCTGCCTTCAAACAAACAGGCATTGACCCAATTTTTTGCACAAAATATTCTCCCTATATACCTTCCTGAATTAGAATAAATGGCTCCTTTCCTCCCCACTGCGTATCACCAATGGCACTAGACAAGGGTGCACACTGTCACCCTTGCTATATGTCATTGCAATGGAACATCTAGCAGTTGCGATTCACACCTCTCCAGATATCCAAGGGATAAAATTGGGCATCCGCCATCACAAATTGGCCCTTTATGCGGACAACTCACTATTTTACATTACTAATCCATTGATATCTCTCCCTGTGTCACGGACGTTCCCATGATAAGTGGCAGGAGATCGGTAAGACTGGCAACACGTGGTTTGATCTGACATGTTTTCTGTTTGGATCAAATGACGTCTGTGTTGTTTTTGGTGCTTGCCACACCTTTTTCCCCAGGTGTGTCTATTATGGTCATTTAACCATCTCTATTTATTGTTGTTTCTCCCACTATGCTATGCAGTTTATAGCTTTAGTTTGAGTTGTGGATAGCTAGTGTGTGGATCTCGGCTGAGTTCCTGGTGCTGCCATAGCCACTTGAAATGTTTTCTTTCCCTTTTGTATTTTGTTTGGGTTATTATGTGTGTTGCATTTCTATTAAGGCCTGAGAGAGACTCCTGTTCGTCCTTCCTTTTGGAGGAACAGATTGTCTCAGTCCTGACATTAGTACCAGGGTACCAACCTATATGGTGAGTTAGGACATTAGGCTCCTGCGTATGAACTCACCTACCTCTGGGGTCTGTTCATACTGGTAGTTAGCCAGGACTTTGATTAGGGTTTTACTAGGAGGTGTCCATCTCCTTTCCCTCCCGTTTCCAGGCCTTATTCCCTCACCCCTTTCCCTCTTATGTTCGGTGTGGTGTTTCCTCCCACACCCGAACGTGACACCCTGTCTTATTACAAGAATTTAATAGGCTTGGGTCTTTTAGCAACAAGGTGAATTATTCCAAAACTGAAGCCCTTAACCTGTCCCTTCCTTCAGACTTGGTAACTCAGCAGAAACTTAAATTCTGATTTTGCTGGCAACAAAAAGCTATCAAATACTTCGGGGTACAGATCCCCTCTAACCTTGCAGACTTGTATGCCTTGAATTACCTACCCTTACTGCAGCGTACGGCATGGGACATTAAATCCTACAATAGCTCACAATTGTCTTGGTTCATTGGAATAAATGTCATCAAGATGGACATCATACCACGTTTTCTTTACCTTTATCAGACAATACCAATTTCAGTACCCAATGCCTTTTTTACAAGGCCTACACAACATGACTAGGAAATCTGTGTGGGGATCAATGAGACCTCACATAGGTCATTCAATTTTAGTCTGTCCACAATCCAAGGGAGGGACTGGCCTCCCTGATGTTCAGGTATATATTATCAGGTAGTAATTCTGCTTCGGCTCATCGATTGGTTCTATAATCAATCTAATAAACAATGTATATCCATAGAAGCTGATTCTTGCCCATTATCTCTATAATCCCTCACTTGGATTTAACTTTGGATAGGTCTCCCCTCACTCATCTTCCTATACTAACCACAAGTGCATTGCAACTGTGGGAAAGGCTCCAAATCCGTCAATACCTTTCTCATCAGCTGGGCATTATGACTCCTTTATTTGATAATCCAACATTCCCACCAGCTGTCAGCAGGAATGAATTTCTTTCTTGGTCCTCGACTGTATACGTATGTCACAGGTGTGGACTGTGGAGGTCTCCTTACCTCTCTTTGGAGATTTGCAGGCGATGTACCCGAGTAGGACTTTGTCCTGGTTGAAATATGCTCAGCTCAGAGGCTTTCTTAGAACAAAACTCCCATCATGGATTACTACAATGCGTAGAACTGACTTTGAATCCCTACTGTTGAGAACTTCTCCCCCTTACATAGTACAGCGTCCCACTCGTATACATGGGCACTGCAAAGTCGTTGTATCTTATGTCATATTGCATTTCATGTCATTTATATCTGGTTTATCCTGTAAATTCTTGTTGACAGGCTGTAGGGTGCAGTACATACATCCACCACTAGATGGGGATAGCATCATAGTCTATATATACCACAGTTCAGGCCTAGTCAGTGAGTAGTTAGTTATGAGTTAGCCCTAGAGTGGGTAACAGCTGAAACTCAGTTATGAATCAGCTGTAGAGTTAGTTGGAGGAGAAGGAGTACTGAAACAAAGGGCAACAGCCATCTTATCAGGCTTTAAGGACCTTTGTAGCAAGGTGAAGAATTCACTAGCCTCTGGCAGCCTCACCAATATAAACTGGAAGAAAAATGACCAGATACAGAGCCACCTACCAGTAAGGACAACTACATAACTTAGCCTGAAGTTCTATCCACCTAAAGCATGTTTACAGTGGATTAACAGCAGTCCTCCTCTGCTGTAAATGCATTAAGACTGTTTTACATTTGGATGTACTTGTGGTCAAGAACCTGCGTACAGTAAACGTTGTGAGTTGGATTCAACTTGTGTCTCACTCTTTAATTTCTCCACTACTACTCTCATCATTGTTGTACCGTAACGGTACTGGCATCACGACTTTACTTAATCCAGGGGTCCAGCCTCCAAAGCACACCAAACCCAGTTACCATCAAGGGCACCTCAAAACACCACCTTGCTGGTGTCCCATTTAATAGAGTGTGCCCCGGAGAATCCAGTGCTGTTCTCCCCCATCAACTGTGCAGGCCTGCCCAGGGACGACAAAACTGTGAGTTACCAAGAACTGTGTGGTTTTTACCCTTGGCCTACCTATGCTCACACCGTGACCTCACAGAGACATTTCCCCTGTTGGTCTGGTATACTGCAACAGAATCTCATTAGTTTACACTCTTCTCTGGCCCCCTCTTACCACTTCTTGGAAAATGAAGTCTGAGTTGTTGCTGGTCTTCCTCAGGGCCCATGAGCTTCCTGTAGCATGTCAGGCCCAAGAGAAAATTATAAGATCTTGTCTAGATGGTATTGTCGTCCTGACATTCTTCACAAATGTTTCCCTACAGTGTCCAATTTCCTTCCTGGTACTCTTATAGTGGGGAAAAAGGTCCTTCATTGCGACTTTCTGACTGCAGCTCGTACAGTGATACCCAGACTGGAAGTCCACTAGGGCTTCTTTAAGCCATGTACCAGGGTGGGCTCCCCAGGATACAGCGAAGTCAAGAACGAGTAAAGCAACTCCTACACCAGTTTTACTAAAACCATATTTTACTTAAACATGCTAATGAATGCGACCACAGATGCGGGTTACACACAAATAAATTTACATACAGTGTCTGTGGCTTTACTCCTCAGGTTCCATCTGCGTTCCTGACAGCAATTCCCCTTCCTCTGGACAAGATCAGGATCATGGACAAGATCAGCTCCACTTGGCTGTAGCTCTGGTCCCTGAAGGATGCTCTCACGCCTGGATGTTAAGTAATTCTCCTCACACACAGCTACTGTAGCTTCTCCCAGGCTCACTCTAAGATGGCTGCTCCTTTACTTTCTTTTCTAGGCTTGAGACCCCACCTCTGAGAGTTTTACATACATAAATATATAAATGCAGTCTGTTAGGTGCGCTTAGGAAACAGTGACCACCAGAATGTCTGTCCGAATTATTTAACTTCATTTACACAAATACAATGTTCACAAAATGAAAGCTGTTTCCCCATCACACATGCCACCCCACTAGAAATTGTCATCCTTGGCAGCCCTCCCCATACAAAATCATCCTGCGCATAGTGCTGTTGGGGCACATCTACATTGGGCTTGGTTGTCCTACACAGAGTTATAGGCTCATCAAATGGGGGAGGATCTTTTGGCTGCTCAATAGTTTCCCAGGGTGGCAAACTTGCCATGGCCGGAGCCTCTGTGGGTACCGGGGCAGGGACAACCCACCATTCCTCCTCCTCCTTAGTGTTGGGTGCGAATATTCGAATCGCGAATATTAATCGCAAATATCGACACTTCGAGAATTCGCGAATATTTAGAATATAGTGATATATATTCATAATTTTGAATATTCTAGATTTTTTAAATCAGTAAACTTCCTTCTTGCTTGTGGGCCAATGAGAAGGCTGCAAAGTCTTTGAGCTTAGCAACATCCCTAGCAACCAATAGGAAAGTTGCCTACCCCTTTACTATATAAGAACCTCCCCAGCAGCCACCGTATGCAGTATTTTGCAGATCTGAGAGAGACAGCAGTGTTATTGCTGTGCTCTCTGTTTTCCTGTTATGACATTAGGTAGTTAGTTAGTAAGTTAGTTAGTTAGCTTATATATATAATACAGATAGTGGGAGATAGTCAGTGTAGGTTAGATAGTGATAGTGTAGCTGATCTGAGCAGGTTCTGCTGTCTATACATACAAGCTTCATACATAGTGCTGTATGTATCTATGCTACATACATACATACATAGTGCTGTGATGTCACAAGTTCACAACAATACTTAGTGCACCAATCACTAATATGTAGTCAGACCTGTTAAAATGTGAAGTTTCACGTATTGGGCCAAAATATTTGCATCATTAGTGCCGATTTCGCAATCGCGAATATTTTGGAGCACTCTGCATATAAAGCTATTGTTATGTTCTGCCGTGCCAACCATTTTCTCCACTCTCAGGAAACCTCTAGCAGCATGAAAAATATAGCTATAGTGACCCACGCCTGCATTTTGCACGCATTACGCAAATATTACATTGCTGATTTTTTGCAATCAAGAAAATAATCTCGAATTCGCAAATATATGATGAATATTCTACCAAATATTCACGAAATATCGCAAATTCGAATTTTGCCCCTGCCGCTCATCACTACCTACGGGGATTTCCTCTGTACTCTGAGCAGGAGGAGGCATCTCTTCCAAGAACACGGGCTCATCAAAGTTACAACGCCTCAGCATGTTACAGTGCAAGTTCTGGGAGGATCCCCCAGTCCCTACTGGCTCTACCTCTTCCTTGTGTATGGGACCGCCTCTCACCGCCCATCCAACTTCCCAGATGGCCCATTGGCCCTGACCATCACTCAATCGCCCGGGGCATACCCAGCCCTCTTCATGGGTATTGGGTTAGGGTGCACCACTTGCCTCAGGCGCTCCCTCGCAATCTTGTCGACCGCTCTCAGCCGGTGGTGATGCTCTTGCACCCATGCAGTGGTATTTCGCCATGTTGGCTCCATCGTATCGGGCATGTGGAGATCTTCAATCTCCCGGCCGGCTCTCCCGAACATGAGCATATTTGGGGAGTAACTGGTGGTACTGTGTACCCTGTTATAGGCCCACATCAGTTCACGTAGGTACTCTGGCCACCGGGCCTTTTGGCTATCCTTAAGAGTCTGCAGCATCTGAAGCAAGGTGCGGGAACATTCAATCCCATACAGTTCCTACAGCTCATTCATTTGAGCACTCTGAAAACATGCCCCCTGGTCCAACTAAATATTTTTAATTCTTTTCAACTTTGTTTGTTTGGCAATAGGAGTTAGTTCCTATAAATCTTACAAGTTTTACTTTGCTTTGTTTATCTTGTATGAAAAGTTACTTCAGCCGGTTTGCTGTAAGGCAGAGTTACCCGGGCTGCATGTGACGTCATGTTTGGAGATCGGACGCAGCTATTATTGTTAAGGCCTCTTGCGGTAGCTGTTTCTTGCCATGTGTCTCCCCTCCCCCGCTACCACCATCTTTAGACTTCACGTATTTCACTGCTCATGTACTTAAAACCCTGCCGCTCTTTTATGCTCTGCTGTTATCCTGAGCAGCATTTACACTTTCGGTTTTATTTCATGTCTTATGCTTCTTATGCCTACTATTGCAACATGCTTCATACACCTCACACTCTCAGATGCATCCGCACGTCTTTTACTGTCACAGCACTTTCCTACTCTGCTCATTCCCAGACCAGCGTTTACATTTGGCTGTTACGCTATGTTTTACTCCCTGCTCACCTGAGCTGTGTCCACATGTCGCTATTTTCATCATTCTTCACCCGTTAATCACATTCAAGCTGCGTTCACCTGTTGACTTTTACATCACATTCCGTACCCAGCCGACAACCGGATCCGTATTGCACATCTGTTATTACATGTATACTCGGCTTTCAGCCATAGCTGCGTTTTATTTTATTTTTCTCTGGACGCATCACACTGATGTTCACACCTTGCTCCACTCACAACTAGAGCTGCGTTCATGCGTTGACTGGTATACCATGTTTGCTCTGCTCACAGTGAGAGCTGTGTTTACACGTCCGCTGTCACATGTTCATACTAGGCTTGTTTCAGAGCTGCATTCACGTTCACTGTTACATCATGTTTATGCTCCACTCACATTTAGAGCTGCTATTCTACCAATTTCATTCTCGACCACACCCAGAGGTGCATTCACACTTATGCTGTCAAATCATTTTTTTGCACTCCACCCACGACCAGAGTTGCATTCATATGTCTATCAGTATATCATGTTTGCTCTACTCGCACTCCAGAGCTGCGTTCACACGTCCTATGCTACTACAGGTTCTTTTCAGGCCCATTTTAAGGACTGCATTCACATCACTGTTACATCTATGTTACACTCCGTTCACAACCAGAGCTGCTGTTATACCAAATTGCATGCTCTGCTTATACCCAGAGTTGTGTTCACATTTCTACTGCTACACCAGGTTGTATACCCTCACCAAAGCCGCTTTCCATGTCTGCTGTCACATCAAGTTAATATTCCGTTCACATCCAAAGCTGCGTCCGCATGTCTACTTTTCCATCTTGTCCTATACTCCATTCACTACTGGAGCTGCGTTCACGTGTCTGCTTTTGCATCACGTCAATACTCTGCTCACTTTCAGATTGCATTTATACGTCGCTTTATACCACGATCGCTTTATACCATGCTTTTCATGCTCTACCCATACTCAGAGCCGCCCATACCACGTGTTTTAGGTACCACTCACATCCAAAGCTGCACCAAAGCTGCATTCACCCATTTGTCGTTACATCATGTGTTGTACTCTGCTCCCACTCAAAGCTGCATTCTCCTGTTCATTGCTACGTCATGGTTTTACTCAATAATCTCACCAGGGCAGTCGGCACCCACCGCTCTGGTTCCTCTTTCCCGACAAACATAACTGCATTCTTTTCAGGCTTACGTTCCTTTCCTCGGTGGTCTGTTACATTCCATAGGCCTACTTTTCTGTTCACTTAAGTAAAAAAAAAAAAAAAAAAGAAATTATTTTGATCTTCTTTAATCCTGGTTCATATTCACTCAGACTGGTCCGCTTTACTTCTGGTTCGTATTCACTCAGATTGGTCTCCTGCCCCAGTTCACCAAACAGCTCCTCAGCGGAGGTTAGTGAGCTAATAGGAGTAAGTTTCCTGCTATGTTTTCACAAGCTGTTCATTTGTTTGTCACGATAAGAGTCTTCTCTTAGCGAACTTGCAATGCCTCAGGCTCTTGTTTTTCTCCCATCTCTGTTTCAATTTCATGTTTACGTCTTATGGTTCACGGTGGTTAGTGTTTTATGTATGCATGTGCTTCGGATTACTAATGTCTATATTTTCAACGCCTGTTGGCAGTTATGTTTTTAGGCCACCTTCTAGCCAATCTAATCATTCAAACCGCTGCATATCCCATCAGGTCCGGCTTACGTTTTAATTACTTATCGTCATCGCAACGTCATCTAGATCAGTCTCTCGGCTTCGGGGCACTATGACTGCTTCGGCCTCTGGCTTCGGGGCCCCTATGACTGATCCGGCCTCATGGCTCCGGGGGCCCAATGACCGTTTTCATGTTTTGTTTGTTAGGTGTACGACATGGTTGTAGGCTAGTTAGTGTCCCAAGTATGCTTGAAGGGGTCATAGTTATGCAAGTCCCCAAGGCATTCTGGTGCTGCATGAGTGGTTTATTTAAAAAAAAAAAAGTCACAACAGGCTCGCACGGGTGGCTCTTCGCTTATAGGACCTCACGATTGGCACCGACATTTGTAGTTCGCACGGCCATCTGATACTTTTTCCACCATAAGAGGCTTGCACGAGTGGCTCTTCGCTTATAGGACCTCCCGACTGGCATCGTCATTCGTAGTTCGCACGGTCATCTGATACTTGCTCCTGCCATAAGAGACTCGCACGCATGGCTCCTGCCATAAGAGATTCATACGCATGGCTCCTGCCATAAGAGATTCATACGCATGGCTCCTGCCATAAGAGACTCGCACGTATGGCTCCTGCCATAAGAGACTTGCACGCATGGCTCCTGGCATAAGAGACTTGCACGCATGGCTCCTGCCATAAGAGACTTGCACGCATGGCTCCTGCCATAAGAGACTTGCACGCATGGCTCCTGCCATAAGAGGCTCGCACGAGTGGCTCATGCCATAGGAGGCTCGTACGAGTGGCTCCTGCCATAAGAGGCTCGCTGGAGTGGCTCTTGGCTTAGAGGATTTCCCAATTGACATCGACATTGGTAGTTCATACAGCCATCTGATACTATTTTCCATGGCACACCTTTCAGAAGTTTTCTTTGTTCATTTATATTTTCAGATTAGTATTTGCGGTTCATTTCAGCCTCATTTCGTTAAGAAGCTTACCCCATGTCTTTGTCTTTTTAGGTTATCGAGTCCCAGGTAATTACTAAACCCGTCGGGTTAAGCCCCAATCTTTTCCCCAGCCGTCCTTAATTCTTAAGGTTCGCATCCCGGCGGTTGCTTCGGCCCCATGGCTTCAGGGGTTCGACCAATGGTTGTCTGTCCACCTGTGCAGCTATGCTTTTAGTTTTGAATGACTCACATCTTTAATTGCTTAATACCTGTTCAGACCTTGTTCACACACCATAGGTAGTCTAGTGGTAGGACCCCATGTCATGCTGAGATACCGTGAAGTGGTGCTTGAAGGGGCTCCGATATGTTCCTGATTGGAAATATTGGCGAATCTCTCAGCTTTTAACATCCGAGTGAGGTATTAGCCAGTGTTGTCAGTTGCTTATCCATGTGGTGCATCTTTTTTCTGTGAGTTATGACTCACATCTTTACCTGCTTGCCAGCTTATGTTTTTTAGGTTTCATTCTAGTTAATGTCCGTTATCTTCATTTTCTGTCACATTTCCCTTCGTCTTTTCAGGTCACTCAGTTGAACTCATGTTGGGGGTCACCTTCCACGTCGGTCAGGTTTTGTTGGTTTAATTTCACCAGGTCTCATGGTTTAATTTCACCTGCACCTTATTCCGGTCACTATTATAGTTATAATTTCTTGTTAAAAAAATAATAATAATTGGCCCCATGGCTTCGGGGGCCTGATGACAGCTTCGGCCACATGGCTTTGGGGGCCCGATGACAGCTTCGGCCCCATGGCTTCGGGGGCCCGATGACAGCTTTGGCCCCATGGCTTCAGGGGCCCGATGACAGCTGTGGCGAAACCAACCTCACCACTGGGCATTGGAGAAGACTCGCCACTACAGCCTCGGCCCCATGGCTTCGGGGGCCTGATGACAGCTTCGGCCCCATGGCTTCGGGGGCCCGATGACTGTTTTCAGTCCTGTTGGACTGATTACCTGGTTGGTTGTCCATCTGTGCATCGAGGCTGATTTGGCCCATACGTATCACATACATACCTGCTTCCCTAATCTCCTAATAATCCATGTTGATCGCTCACTTTATGTTTTTGTCTGCAAACTGGTCCGGTTTGCCCTACAGCATCATTGTCATGTCTTACGCAGATATTTCGTCTTGCTTTAATTGTTCATGCTTTCGTTCACGTCCTGCCAGAGGAGCAACAGGTAGGGTAATTCCCTCTAGCATTTTAGTCTCTGATCGTAGTCGATCATATCTGGTCAACCAGGTCCCCACGCAAAGTCTTTGCCTTTTACTACGACCAGGAATTCATTTTTGTCGGTAGCTTCATTGCAATTCCTTCCCTCACTCATGGGAGGCATAGACAGAATCTTTATGGCTTCGTAGCTTCTTGCCGCACTAACCTCAGACTCCCTACAACCACGTTGAATCGGGTTTTGGACAAGGGTCAGCATTCCCTCACGGTAGAAGATTCAGATAGTAGGTCGGTCTTTATGTCTCAGGTGTTAAAACAATTCTCAGGGGTACACAGAAGAAAAACGCGCGGACCACGGCTAGCAGATAGCTGTTGTCTGGGGAACTATTCAAGCATTCTCTTCCTATCTACATGGTTCTTTCTGGCTCTTATTACTGCATAGTCTAGGCAGTCAGGTTTCGGTTCCACAATCTCCTGAGGCTAGGGCATTGCCAGTACTCGCACTAGAACCAAAACTTTACAAGGTTCAGGAGGTTTTTTATGATCCATTTCACAACATATTCCCAGTCCTCCATTCCGCTTTGGGGCAGTATCCGCAATATTGAGCATGTCTCCGGCCTTGTCATCCACAAGATGGGTTGTAGGTCTCCTTCTGGTCTTGCCTCATACACCCCGATTTTTCGCTCAAGATCCCTGACGCCTTGCAGTTGGCTTGGGGATTAGTTTGCACATGCCATTCGAGTTCCTTTTCTACCCTGTTTGCTTGGTTTTTGCCCACTTATAGGCCAACCCATGATCATGGCTTAGGGCACACAACAAGCCATTTAGTCAGGTTAGCTAAGACACGCATAGCTGGGTTAGGTTTTTCCTGTTTCTCTCCCTAGGGTTCTTCAGATATCTCTTGGCTGTAGCTATGACCACAAATGTCTATTCTGCAAAAGCTACAGACAAGTCTTGTGGGATCCAAGCCTGGTTCATTTTAATGAACGTGAGCTTGTCCACATTGGCTGTGGACAGGCAGCTGCGTTTGTCTGTAATGACTTCCCCTGCCGTGCTCAATACACGTTCAGAAAATACACTGGCTGCAGGGCAGGCCAGCACCTCCAAGGCATAAAGGGCAAGCTCAGGCCATGTGGACAATTTGGAGACCCAGAAGTTGAATGGGGCAGAACCATCAGTCAGTACGTGTAGGCGTGTGCATACGTACTGTTCCACCGTATTGTTCAAATGCTGCCTCCTGCTAAGACGTTCCATATCTGCTGGTGGTGCCGGTTGCTGTGGTGTGGTGACAAAGCATTTCCGCATGTCGGCCATGCTAACCCTGCCTTCTGAGGTGCTGGCCATGACCCAGCTGTGTTTGCGACCTCTTCCTCCTTCTCCTTGTGCTTCCACTTGTCCCCCGGTGTCAGTTGGGAATGCCCTTAGGAGTGCGTCTACCAGCTTGCGCTTGTAGTCGCTCATCTTCCTATCACGCTCCAGTGAGGGAATTAAGGACGGCACGTTGTCTTTGTAACGGGGATCTAGCAGGGTGGCAACTCAGTAATCAGCACAAGTAAATGTGGGAAACTCTGCGGTTGTTGCGCAGGCACTGCAGCATGTAGTCGCTCATGTGTGCCAGGTTGCCCAGAGGTAAGGATAAGATGTCCTTTGTAGGTGGTGTATTGTCTGTGTCCTCCGTATCCCCACAGCCATGCTCCAGTGATGGCCATGAGCTGCGTTGGGTGCCACCCTGCTGTGAACCCGGTTCCTCCTCCTCCTCTACCTCATCCTTCTCGTCCTCCAGAACTGTGCCCTGGCTGGCCACATGTAGACCTGGCCTCTGCTGGTGCAGGAACCCACCTTCTGGGACACTTCTGAATGACTGGCCTGAAACCCTGTGAAATGCCCCCTTTTTCTCCCCCTCTTCCTCCTGTGCCACATCCTCTTCCATCATCGCCCTAAGTGTTTTTTTAAGGAGACATAGAAGTGGTATTGTAACGCTAAGAACAACGTCATCGGCACTGGCCATGTTGGTTGAGTACTCGAAACACCGCAACAAGGCACAATGGTCTCGCATGGAGGCCCACTCATTGGTGGTTAGGTGGTGCTGCTCCGCAGAGCGACTGACCCATGTGTGCTGCAGCTGAAACTCCACTATTGCCTGCTGCTGCTCGCACAGTCTCTCCAGCATGTGCAAAACACGTGAGTTTTAAAACCGCCTACTGACGATTACCCCTGGCTGTGCTGAAGTTGGTGGTGAAGGTCTTTCGCTGACCGGATGAGGTGGTAGAAGAGGAGGAGGAGGAAGCATAGTAGGAGGAGGAGGCAACAGGAGGCAAAGAATAATGCCCTGCGATCCTCGATGGAGGAAGGACATGCGCCAAACCGCTATCTGCCTCGGGCCCAGCCGCCACTACATTTACCCAGTGTGCAGTTAGGAAGATAAAGCATCCCTGCCCGTGCTTACTGGTCCATGTATCTGTGGTTATTTGGACCCTGCCACAGATGGCGTTGCGCAGTGCTCACTTTATCCTCCACTTTTATCCTCCACTTGGTTGTGCAGGGAAGGGACGGCTCGCCTGGTAAAAGTAGTGGAGGCTGGGAACGACATACTGTGGGACAGCCACCGCCATCAGCTGTTTAAAACAGTCCGTCTCCACCAGACGGAATGTCAGCATTTCAAAGGCCAGTAATTTTGAAATACTGGCATCCAGGTCCAGGGATCGCGGGTGGGTAGGTGAGTATTTCCTCTTTCTCTCCAGTGTTTGGGAGATGTACAGATGAATGCTTGTGTGTGATATGGTGGAGATGCTTGATGATAATGACGGAGGTGGTGGTGTTGGTGGCACATCCTCTGCTTGCTGGGTGGCAGGTGCCACTGTGACTCCAGAGGTGGAGGAAGAGGCAGAGACAGCAGCAGAAGAGGAAGCAGGAGGAGCCTGAGACCTTTCTTGGTTTTTAAGGTGTTTACTCCACTGCAGTTCGTGCTTTGCATGTAGATGCCTGGTCATGCAGGTTGTGCTCGGGTTTAAAACGTTTATGCCTCGCTTCAGGCTCTGATGGTACAGCGTGCAAACCACTCGTGTCTTGTCGTCAGGACATTGTCTTAAGAACTGCCATGCCAATGAACTCCTTGGAGCTGGCTTTGGTGTGCTCGGTCCCTGGGTGCGGTGGGCAGTAGCAGGCGTACTGTCTCCTGGACGGCCGCTCTGCTTTTGCACCCTGCTCCCTCTTTTACTGTGCTGTTGCCTCTGTGCGACCACCGCCTCTTCCTCAGAACTGCACACGTCACTAGCATGAACTTGAGTCCAGTCGGGGTCTAGGACCTCTTCGTCCTCCACATCATCTTCCACCCATTCTTGACCCTTGTCCTCCTCGTCGGTCTGCACACTGTAGAAAGCCACAGCAGTTGGCACCTATGTTTCTTCATTATCAGAGACGTGCTGCGGTGGTCTTCCCATGTCCTCATCCTGCAACATAAGTGGTTGGGCATTTATTTTATTTTTTTTGCCTTTTATTAACTATTAGCCCCCTTAGGGGTAGAACCTGTGGTTCTTGTAATCCCTTTTCCTAGTCACCCTAATAGTGATCTATCAGGGTGAATAGGACCTCACACTCTCACTGCTCTCCTGTGCATAGTGACACAGCAGCAGGAGCTGACCATGGCAGCCAGGGCTTCAGTAATGTCCTGGCTGCCTTGGTAACCGATCGGAGCCCCAGCAATGTAATCTGCCACTGCCACCAATGATACTAACACTATGGGGGAGGGGGGGTGCACTGCGCCACCAATGACCAATGATACTAATGGGGGGAAAGCACCACCAATGGATTATAGGAGGGGATATAGTGTTTATAGAGGTGGAACTGGGGAAGGGTATCTCTATACGTTATATACCCTCCTCCGGTCTTACTTAATATACTGATGCCCTGGTCATCGGCAGCCATGGCAGACCCGGGCTCTCAGTAGGGATTGCAGCAGTGCGACTTCTGGATGTGGTGCCATGAAGAGAAGGGAACAGCTCTCCAAGTAGTCACTGTAGCCGTTCTGGTCCCCGGTCCTGTGGAGGTTTGGGGAGGGCGGCACCCTGCGCCACCAATGAATGTAATTAACTTATTAATTCAAGTGTAAGCAGTGGGTGCCGGCAGCGGTATCACAGACCCGGCACCCGGCCTCAATAACAGGGCATATGATCCGCGGCAATTAACCCCTCAAATGTTGCACCTGAGGGGTTAATTTCCGCAGCTCTCATGCCCAGTTATTGAGGCCGGGTGCCGGGTCTGTGATACCGCTGCCGGCACCCACTGCCTACACTTGAATTAATAAGGTAATTACATTCATTGGTGGCGCAGCGGCCACAGCTCCTCCCCTCCTCCTCCCTGTTACCTCCCCATTGGTGGCAGCGGCACCCGCGTCACAGTGGGGAGGGAGGGACTAGCACACTGTGCTAGTGAAGATATGGCATGCGATACCCGGTACAACCCTAATTCAACAACAGCGCGGCCGTCCAGTCGCAAATGGCGACAAGACTAAAAAGTCTTGTCGCCATCTGCAAATTTTAAGGCGCATTGGCGACCGTTTTGGTCGCCATCTGGAGCCCTGGCTGCAGGTGCCAACTCTGAGATTTCTGCAGAGGACTGGGTGGGAGATATTGGGAAGGAACTAGAGCCACTGTCAGCCACCCAATCTACTATTGTCTGTACTTGTTCTGGCCTCACCATCCGGAGAGCGGCATTCGGGCCTACCAAATAACCCTGCAGGTTCTGTTGCCTACTCGCACCTTAGGAAGGTGTTTCACTTGGACCTGTAGTTGTCACAGAACGGCCACGTCTTCTCCCAGCAACAGGAGCTCCACCAACACCACCACAACCATGTCCACGTCCCTTATTTGATGTTCTCCTCATTATCCCACCAAACTAACAGGTGGTTTATCTCAGGTGTCAATTTAACTGCCACTAGTCAACAATTAAGTTCACTAACAGTAAGGCAGCGCTGGGTCATTGTCATAAACAGAATACATCTCTTTAGGTCACACAACTGTGTAACGGAGCAATTCAATACAATTACTTCCCTCAAACTAACAATGTAACAGCAGAAGTTAACAGTTTAATTTGACTGTCAGATAGACCGCAAATGTGCTATCTACCACAAAACCTGTGTTTTTGCAACCAACTATGTAAATGCAGAGTTCCACAGGTTACCTAAAATGACTGGAATACAGGTTAGGCCTCAGATCTGCTATGTAGAAAACCATTGTTTATTGCAACAAACTACAGAAAAGCATTATGTCACTGCTAAATTATAAAACAGGTTTTTCAGCGTTGTAAGCAAAAGTGCTCTGTGGCACCACGATACGGGTTTATTCCCCCAACTACAGAAATGAGGTATGTCACTGCTAAATTATAAAATAAGTAATGTAGGGGAACTTGACCTGCCAGAAAAAAGGAATTTTTCCTCCACTGAGCTACCAGAAAATAACTAGACTTATGTCCCTGGCACACATGCAGGTCACATACAGTTCCAAGAACACTGCAGTTGCTAAAATGGCCGCCGACCCCCACCTCACTAACAGATAGAGTAAAAATTATTTTGCAGTATCACTGGGCTCAGGACTCGGTATAAATATGTAGCATAGCACCCTCAATAATTGCTGTATTTCGAATATTTAACACCACCAAGTTCAACAGATTTCTTCCCTAACCTCTCCCTCACAGCAGCAGCAGCATCCTATCCCTATACTGAGAAGAGCAGTGTGACGTGCGGCGCTACATGACTCCAGCCTAAATAGAGGCTGGGTCACATGCTGCACTTAGCCAATCACAACCATGCCATTAGTAGGCATGGCTATGATGGCTTCTTAGGGCAAAGTAGTGAAACGCTTGTTGATTGGCTGCCCTGCAGCCTTTCAAAAAGCACGAAGAAATCTCCGAACAACGAACCCAAACTTTTACAGAAATGTTGGGGTTCGGGTCCGGGTGCAAAAACCGTAAAGTTCGGTACGCTCAACTCTACTAACTCTACTAACGGGTCACCTCTGCACCTGTCAGGTACTCCGCGAACCTTTCAGTCATGGCCCATACCAGTGCCAGTAGTTTCAATTTAAAGATGCTATAGTTGTCAGAGTTGCGCTTCGGCTCCCTCAGAGTCCGGCTGTCTTAGGCAATGACTCTGTCACGTCCGTCCTGGACTTGGGATAGCATGGGCCCCAGACCATGTAGACTTCTGTCAGTGTACAGCAGGAATGGGGTATTGAACCGCGCATAAGCTATATTTGGGGCACTGGTCAGTGCCTACTTCACTGCTTTAAAGGCCTCTTGTTGCCAGGGTCCCCACTCGATGGGACTTTTCTTTGGGCCCCTACAGTGCCTCTTTATAACTCGTTTAACGGGCCTGCCAAATGAGCAAACTTGGGTATAAACGTCCAATTTTAGCCGGCCATTACCAGGGAGAACAGTTGATACTTCTTGGGCTTGATCTTGAGCCCATGGTTTTACAGCCATCCTAAAACCTGCCACAGCTTCTGGATATGATCACAAACAATACTATGTTGTCCAGGTATATCAATACCGACTCAAAGTAGAGGTCCCCCTGACAGTGCTCCATCAGCAGCTGGAAGGTTCCAAGGGTACTGGACAGGCCAAACGGAGTCCCATAGGTAGGATGAAGACCGTCTTTGCTATATACTTTTTGGCCACCGGTATATGCCAATATCTGCTGGCCAGATCAAGAGTCTATGCATGACTCAGGACAGACAATGACTCCACAATCCGCAGAAGGGGGTAGGCATCCCGGACGGTCTGGGCATTCAGCTTCCGATAATCCACAAAGAACCAGAGACTCCTATCTTTCTTCCACACTAAGACCACTGGAGCAGCCCAGGGACTTTGACTCTCCTGGATCACCCGATTTTCCAGCATGCTTGCCACCATGTTTTTCACCTCCTGGTACATCTTGGGCGGAATTTGCTGATACTGTTCCCTGACTGGTGCAGAATTGCTGGTGGGGATTTCATGTTCAATGGGGGAAGCAAACCTGAAGTCCTCATCATGTCTTGAGAACGCCTCCTGAAATTCCCACAGGGTGTCTTCCAGCAGCTTGTGTTGTCCTGGAGTCAGGGTCTTGCAGTCCACCCTCTTCCGGGCCATGATCACTCGGCTGTTTCACTCCGCCGTCGGGGTCTCGCTTTGCTGGACCTCTACGGCATAGGTCCAGGCCGATCTATCTGGTTTCGTCAAAGTTGATGCTTGCGGATCTGTTCTGTATAAGCTGGTGATTGTCGACGGAACAAGGGTTTCTCCAACAAGCGTGTGGTACTGCAGTGTCTTTGGCTTTACTCCTCAGCTCCCATCTGAGTTCCTGGCAGCAATTCTCCATCCTCTGGACAAGATCAGGATCATGGACACGATCAGCTCCACTTGGCTGTAGCTCTGGTCCCTGAAGGATGCTCTCATGGCTGAATATCAAGGGATTCTCCTCACACACAGCTCCTGCAGCTTCTCCCAGGCTCACTCTAAGATGGCTGCTACTTCACTTCCTTTTCCAGGCTTGAGACCCCCATGAATATCGAAATGCAGTCTGCTGCTGTGCTAAGGAAACAGCGACCCCTTGTGGCAAAACAGCAGAATGTCAGTTCAAATCATTTAACCTTATTTACACAAATACAATGTTCACAAAATGAGAGCTGTTTCCCCTTCTCACACTCCTTTGGTTAGAGACTGGACTTCAGAGGTTGACCATAACCACAGAATGGAAAAGCTAATGACAGCTAGTTCTTCACAAGTGTACAAAATGGAGCTACTTTGGTTCCCCTGGCAGAATTATGAAGATGGCCCTGTTTATTATACTTGGCTGGGGGATGCAACATCATGAATCCAACTTTATCTTATTGGCTCCATGGTTGATGTTCCCTGTTACCACCAAACCATGGCGGGAATCAAAACTCTTCCTCATGCCGCCCCCCCCCCCCCTTTTTCTTCTTGTGCTGCACAATAATATCATTGTATGCTTATCACTAATGTTATAGATGGACATACGTTGATATTTGATTCAACGATATGCTATGTCAGTGGCCACACGCTCTGTCACATTTGTTCAGAATGCTATCGCGGATCTCACTCTGTATGCATGGCCATTTTGCTTTATTGTATTTGTTTTGGTAATGTTCATAATAATAAAAACAAGATTCTAAAAGAAAATACTAGCAAAGGCAATAAACATTGCTAAATCTCATACACACTTAGCATATTTTTTTACATGCGGAAATGGACCTGCATGGTGTCAATTGTTTAGGAGATCGGCACCCTGTGGACTTCAATGGGATTGTAACAATAACAGAAAATCTGTAATAAAAAAAAAAAAATAAAACATGATAAGTAATATGGAGGAAGCCTTACTGTGTAGAGAAGGAAAACTTTCATCTTACAAGTAACATGGGATGATGAGATCCTAATTACCCCCAGCCAGGGGGTGTTATCTCCGGCGCATGAGGAGTCGGCCGATCATTTATTATAGGTATTAATTACTCCCCGTCCGTCACAGGCGTGGAATAGAGGTGCTGTCAGTATCCGCAAGTTGGGCGCTTAATTACTGCACCCGCACCGCTATCTACCAGAGCGATTCCCCACAGCTTCTATTACCCTTCTCCATTCCCCTTCTATTATCCTCCTCCTCCAATACCCTTCTATTACCCTCCTCTTCCATTACCATTCTATTATCCTCCTCTTCCATTACCATTCTATTATCCTCCTCTTCCATTACCATTCTATTATCCTCCTCCTCCATTACCCTTCTATAATCCTACTTTAAGGGTCCATTCAAACATCCGGATCCGCAAAACATGGACACTGGCAATGTGCGTTCCGCACATATCCGGCACTATCATAGAAAATGCCTAATCTTGTCCGCAATTGTGGAACAGATGCAGATCAACTTTGCGGACGTGTGAATGGAGCCTTACCCTCCTCCTCCCTTACCCTTTTATTACCCTTCTATTACCCTCCTCCTCCCTTACCCTTCTATTACCCTCCTCCCTTACCCTTCTATTACCCTATTACCCTCTTCCTCTATTACCCTTCTTTTCCCTTCCCCTTCAATTTCCCTCCTCCTCCATTACCCTTCTGATACCCTCCTCCTCCATTACTCTTCTATTACCCTCCACCTCCATTACCCTCCTCCTCCATTCCCCTTCTATTACCCTCCTCCCCCATTACCCTTCTATTACCCTCCTCCTCCGTTACACTTCTATTACCCTCCTCCTCCATTATCCTTCATTTACCCTCCCACTCTATTACCCTTCTATTGCCGTCCTCCTCCATTACACTTCCATTGCCCTCCTCCTCCATTTCCCTCCTCCTCAATTACCCTTCTATTATACTCCTCCTCCATTACTCTTCCATTACCCCCTCCTCCACTACCCATCTATTACCCTTCTGTTATCCTCCTCCTCCATAACCCTTCTTTTACTTCCTCCCCCATTACTCTTCTATCACCCTCCCTCCCCCAATTACCCTTCTATTGCCCTCCTTCTTCAGTACCCTTCTATTATCCTCCTTTTCCATTACCCCTCTTTTACTTTCTCCTCCATTACCCTTCTATTACTTTCCTCCTTTATTATCCTCCTCCCCATTACCCTCCTCCTCTATTACCCTCCTTCTCCATTACTCTTCTATTACCCTCCTCCTCCATTACCCTTCTATTCCCCTCCTCCTCCATTACTCTTCCATTACCCTTCTATTACCCTCCTCCTCTATTACTCTTCTAATTCTGTCCTACTCCATTACCCTTCTATTACCCTTGTCCTCCATTACTCTTCCATTACCCTTCTCCTCCATTACCCTTCTATTACCCTCCTCCTCCTTTATCCTTCTATTATCCTCCTCTTCCATTACCCTTCTTTGACTTCTCCACTATACTTATTTTACCCTTCCCCCATTCCCCTTCTATTACCCTCCTCCTCCATTACTCTTCTATTACCCTCCTCCTCCATTATTCTGTCATTACCCACCACCTACATTACTCTTCTATTGCCATCCTCCTCCATTAACCTTCTATTACCCTCATTCCCCATTACCCTACTATTGCCCGCCTCCTTTTTTACCCTTATATTATCCTCCTCCTCTATTACCTTTCTTTTACTTTCTCCTCCATTACCCTTCTATTATCTTCCTCCTCTATTACCCTCCTCCTCCATTACTCTTCCATTACCCTCCTCCCCCATTACCTTTCTATTACCCTACTCCTCCATTACTCTCCTATTACCCTCTTCCTCCATTGCCCTTCTATTACCCTTGTCCTCCATTACTCTTCCATTACCCTCCTCCTCCATTACTCTTCCATTATGCTTCTATTACCCTCCTCTTCCATTACCCTTCTATTACCGTCCTCCTCCATTACCCTTCTATTATCCTTCTCCTCCATTACTCTTCTATTACCCTCCTCCTCTATTACCCTCATACCCCATTACCCTTTTATTGCCCTCCTCCTTTATTACCGTTCTATTATCCTCCTCCTCTATTACCCTTCTTTTACTTTCTCCTCCATTACTTTCTATTACCCTCCCCATTACTCTTCCATTACCCTCCTGCTCCATTACCCTTCTTTTGCCCTCCTCCATTACCCTTCTATTTTCCTCCTCTTCCATTACCCTTCTATTTTCCTCCTCTTCCATTACCCTTCTATTGCTCTCCTTCTCCATTACCCTTATATTGCCCTCCTCCTCCATTACCTTCTATTACCCTTCTCCTCTATTACCCATCTATTACCCTTCTTCTCTATTACCCTTCTATTGCCCTCCTCCTCCATTACCCTTCCATTACCCTCCTCCTCTATTACCCTCCTTCTCCATTACCTTTCTATTACCCTCTTCCTCCATTACCTTTCTATTACCCTCCTCCTCCATTACCCTCCTTTTCTCTGACCCTCGAATTTCTCTCACTCTCCTTTATTTTTGTATTCCCCTCCTCATACATCACTCATCTGTCACTGTTTTCCACCATAACGCTTGCCTTAGCCTCCTCCCTCCTTAGCCCTCTATTACCTATACCTGCTATTTCTCTTCTATTACCCTCTTCCACCATTACTCTTTCATTGCTGTCGTCCACCATTTCTTTTCTATTTCCTTCCTCTTTATTTGCCTCATCAATGATCAACCTGTGTGTGTATTCAGCCGTGTTTATGGTCATTATTGGTGGTATTAATCATAATGAGTGTCCTGAGGTGCTCTCTTGTAGGGCCATGATGCACATTTGGAGGAGATTTGTCTTGAAACTCTAGGGCTAAGGATTTCTCAAGTTAAAAATCCCTGACTCATAGAAGTTCCCAAGCTTCTGTTTATGAGAGTGCTGACTCTTCATGGGGAAACTTTTGGGTGGAGCAGAAAAACCTTTTAATAGCAGCTGATTGTCTCCAGAATGTTAGTGGTTTCTGGTTCCTAGAGGAACACCCGGGTGGAGGGAGACGCTTAGTACAAGTCTTTAATTGCAGCTCAAACTATGGCGACTTCTGGCATGGATGCATTTGAAATTAACGGTAATAACATGAAATGCTCTGTTATCTTGATGAGACTCCACGTGAGATAATCCAGGCTATAATTATAATACAGAAGGTTGTCAGAGGAGTGTGAGCATCTGCTGTCACCTCAATTCTTCCTAAATCAAGGGTAAAATGGTGGAGCCAATGTCATCAAGATGCAGAGGCAGCTATGGCGTAATTTCCTCTGCCTGTTGTTATACTATATGGTTATAATGATGTTATTGTTATATTGTTTCTCCTCATTTTTCATAATAAGTTACTTAAACTAGTTTAAAAGTTACTTTTAACTTGTTCTTCCTTCTATTGTAATTCTTATCTCCTTCTATTGTAATTCTTATCTTCTTCTATTGTAATTCTTATCTTCTTCTATTGCAGTTCTTATCTTCTTCTTCTATTGTAGTTTTCTTCTTCCATTGTAGTTATTATCATCTTCTTCATCTTCTTCTTCTTCTTCTTCTTCTTCTATTGTAGTTATTATCTTCTTCTTCTTCTTCTATTGTAGTTATTATCTTCTTCTTCTTCTTCTTCTTCTATTGTAGTTATTATCTTCTTCTTCTTCTTCTTCTATTGTAGTTATTATCTTCTTCTTCTATTGTAGTTATTATCTTCTTCTTCTTCTTCTTCTTCTTCTATTGTAGTTATTATTATCTTCTTCTTCTTCTTCTTCTTCTTCTTCTTCTTCTATTGTAGTTATTATCTTCTTCTTCTTCTTCTATTCTTGCTATCTTCTTCTCTTCTTCTTCTTCTTCTTCTTCTATTGTAGTTATTATCTTCTTCTTCTTCTATTGTAGTTATTATCTTCGTCTTCTTCTTCTTCTATTGTAGTTATTATCTCCTTCGTCTTCTTCTTCTTCTATTGAAGTTATTATCTTCTTCTTCTTCTTCTTCTTCTTCTTCTTCTTCTATTGTAGTTATTATCTTTTCTTCTTCTTCTTCTTCTATTGTAGTTATTATCTTCTTCTTCTTCTATTGTAGTTATTATCTTCTTCTTCTTCTTCTATTGTAGTTATTATCTTCTTCTTCTTCTTCTTCTTCTTCTTCTTCTTATTCTATTGTAGTTATTATCTTCTTCTTCTTCTTCTTCTTCTTCTTCTATTGTAGTTATTATCTTCTTCTTCTTCTTTTTCTTCTTCTTCTATTGTAGTTATTATCTTCTTCTTCTTCTTCTTCTTCTTCTTATATTGTAGTTATTATCTTCTTCTTCTTCTTCTTCTTCTTCTTCTTCTTCTTCTTCTTCTATTGTAGTTATTATCTTCTTCTTCTTCTATTGTAGTTATTATCTTCTTCTTCTTCTTCTTCTTCTTCTTCTTCTTCTATTGTGGTCATTATCTTCTTATTCTTCTTCTTCTTCTTTTTCTTCTTCCATTGTAGTTATTATCTTCTTCTTCATGGCTCCTTATAGGAGGGGCTCGCAGTCTCCTCCTCCCTCCCATTGTATTAGTAATCTTACTCGCAGTCTCCTCCTCCCTCCCATTGTATTAGTAATCTTACTCACAGTCTCCTCCTCCCTCCCATTGTATTAGTAATCTTACTCGCAGTCTCCTCCTCCCTCCCATTGTATTAGTGATCTTACTCGCAGTCTCCTCCTCCCATTGTATTAGTAATCTTACTCGCAGTCTCCTCCTTCCTCCCTCCCATTGCATTAGTAATCTTACTCACAGTCTCCTCCTCCCATTGTATTAGTAATCTTACTCACAGTCTCCTCCTCCCTCCCATTGTATTAGTGATCTTACTCGCAGTCTCCTCCTCCCATTGTATTAGTAATCTTACTCACAGTCTCCTCCTCCCTCCCATTGTATTAGTGATCTTACTCGCAGTCTCCTCCTCCCATTGTATTAGTGATCTTACTCGCAGTCTCCTCCTCCCTCCCATTGTATTAGTGATCTTACTCACAGTCTCCTCCTCCCATTGTATTAGTAATCTTACTCACAGTCTCCTCCTCCCTCCCATTGTATTAGTAATCTTACTCACAGTCTCCTCCTCCCATTGTATTAGTAATCTTACTCGCAGTCTCCTCCTCCCCCCATTGTATTAGTAATCTTACTCGCAGTCTCCTCCTCCCCCCCATTGTATTAGTGATCTTACTCGCAGTCTTCTCCTCCCTCTCATTGTATTAGTAATCTTACTCACAGTCTCCTCCTCCCTCCCATTGTATTAGTAATCTTACTCACAGTCTCCTCCTCCCTCCCATTGTATTAGTAATCTTACTCGCAGTCTCCTCCTCCCTCCCATTGTATTAGTAATCTTACTCGCAGTCTCCTCCTCCCTCCCATTGTATTAGTGATCTTACTCACAGTCTCCTCCTCCCTCCCATTGTATTAGTAATCTTACTCGCAGTCTCCTCCTTCCTCCCATTGTATTAGTAATCTTACTCGCAGTCTCCTCCTCCAATTTCCTCTGCCTGTTGTTATACTATATGGTTATAATGATGTTATTGTTATATTGTTTCTCCTCATTTTTCATAATAAGTTACTTAAACTTGTTCTTCCTTCTATTGTAGTTATTATCTTCCACTTCCATTGTAGTTATTATCAACTTCTTCTTCTTCTTCTTCCATTGTAGTTATTATCTTCCTCTTCTTCTCCTATTGTAGTTAGTGATCTTACTCTCAGTCTCCTCCTCCCTCCCATTGTAGTTAGTAATCTTACTCTCAGTCTCCTTCTTCCTTCTATTGTAGTTAGTTATCTTACTTCTTCAGTCTTCCTCCTCTTCTCCCATTGTAGTTATTAATCTTACTGCAGTCTCTTCTTCCTCTCCTTCTATTGTAGTTCTTACTCTGTCTTCTCCTTCCTCCTATTGTAGTTAGTATCTTCTTACTTCTTCATTCTCCTCCTTCCTCTTCTATTGTAGTTATTATCTTCTTACTTCTTCAGTCTTCTTCTTCCTCCTCTTCTTCTATTGTATTAGTAATCTTACTTGCTTCTTCTTCTCCTTCCATTGTAGTTAGTAATCTTCTTCATTCCTCTTCTTCTATTGTAGTTATTATCTTCTTCTTCTTCTTCTTCTTCTCCTATTGTAGTTAGTAATCTTACTTGCAGTCTCCTCCTTCCTCCTATTGTAGTTAGTATCTTCTTCATCTTCTTCAGTCTTCTTCTTCTTCTTCTTCTTCTTCTTCTTCTATTGTAGTTATTATCTTCTTCTGTCTTCTCCTTCCTCCTCATTGTAGTTAGTTATCTTACTCCAGTTCTTCTTCCTCTTCTATTGTAGTTAGTAATCTTACTCACAGTCTTCCTCCTCCTCTCCTATTGTAGTTAGTAATCTTACTCTCAGTCTCCTCCTTCTCCTATTGTATTAGTAATCTTACTTCAGTCTCTTCCTCTCCTTCTATTGTAGTTAGTAATCTTACTTCTTCTTCTTCTCCTCTTCTATTGTAGTTATTATCTTCTTCTCCTCCTATTGTAGTTAGTATCTTCTTCTTCATGGCCCGTTATAGGAAGGGCTCGCAGTCTTCTCCTCCCTCTCATTGTATTAGTAATCTTACTCACAGTCTCCTCCTCCCTCCCATTGTATTAGTAATCTTACTCGCAGTCTCCTCCTCCCCCCCTTTGTATTAGTAATCTTACTCACAGTCTCCTCCTCCCTCCCATTGTATTAGTGATCTTACTCACAGTCTCCTCCTCCCTCCCATTGTATTATTAATCTTACTCGCAGTCTCCTCCTCCCTCCCATTGTCGTTAGTATCTTCTTTTTTTTCATTTTCTGTTGTAGTTAGTAGTTTCAGGTAATACTACAAGTACTAGGAGAATTGGTTCAGAACAAATTCAGAATAACCCAGCTTGAGGTCAGTCCCATATAAGGATCGTCTCTTCTGTAGGACGATGGCAGTTGATCAATGAGTGTTGGGTCATATTTCCCTCTGAAATCTAGAACATACAGATTCAGGCTCTGGACCATGTTCTTCCCATCCCCCACACACATAACAGAAATGGGCAGGCGAGAAGACAGAGAGGAGCAATCATTGGGGCAGCGAGTGCCGGGCTCCAGACAGTTCCTGAAGGGAAGTATCATAAAAGACAGAAGAAGGATGAAGAACAATGAGCCGAGACGACGGGGAAATTCTCATGAATGGATGTTTTGTGCGCCGCGATTCCTCGGACTGCATTGCCATCATTTGTGGGAGATTTATAAAATTCCACACAGCGTTCAATGAGTTTG
Organism: Bufotes viridis; assembly: GCA_033119425.1. NCBI lineage: Eukaryota > Metazoa > Chordata > Amphibia > Anura > Bufonidae > Bufotes > Bufotes viridis. The sequence continues at coordinate 162,406,621 of CM065595.1, forward strand.
GGGGTCATTGGATTTTCATAGACTTCTTACTCCAGTCTTTTTATGCCACTTTCCCCCAAAAAATTCCTGAGTCTTACCCCCTTCTCTCACTAAACCCATGAGTTTTTTGTTTTGTTTTTTATTCTAGAAGTGAAGCCAAAAAACAACAACAAAGATAAGTTTCTGCCGATTTTTATCTTCTTGTATCTCATCCTCTTGACCGGTGGATTTGTGTACTTGGCTTATAAGGGTAAGAGCGTTCAAAAGACACCCTATACACACTGCACACCCTATACACACTGCACACAACATACACCCTGTACACTACACACAATATACACCCTGTACACTACACACAATATACACCCTGTACACTACACACAATATACACCTTACACACTGCACACAATATACACCCTGTAAACTACACACAATATACACCCTGTACACTACACACAATATACACCCTGTGCACTGCACACAACATACACCTTACACACTGCACACTATATACACCCTACATACTGCACACAACATACACCCTACATACTGCTCACAATATACACCCTGCACACTGCACACAGCATACACCTTACACACTGCACACAATATACACCCTGCACACAATATACACCCTGTACACTGCACACAATATACACCCTACACAATGCACACAACATACACCCTGTACACTGCACACAACATACACCTTACACACTGCACACAATATACACCCTGCACACAATATACACCCTACACAATGCACACAACATACACCCTGTACACTGCACACAATATACACCCTACATGCTACACACAACATACACCCTGTACACTACACACAATATACACCCTACATACTGCACACAACATACACTATACACACTGCACACAACATACACCCTACACACTGCACACAACATACACTATACACAGTATACTTAAAATATAGACTCATCATTGGCCTGCTCCTTACCCATACAGAGATACTTTATAAAGATCTGTATACTTGCACATAATGCTACTGAGATGAATATACAGCCACCACTAGGGGGAGCTCCTCACATACAGATCTATATACAGCCACCACTAGGGGGAGCTCCTCACATACAGATGTATAAACAGCCACCACTAGGGGGAGCTCCTCACATACAGATATATATACAGTCACCACTAGAGGGAGCTCCTCACATACAGATGTATATACAGCCACCACTAGAGGGAGCTCCTCACATACAGATGTATATACAGTCACCACTAGGGGGAGCTCCTCACATACAGATGTATATACAGCCACCACTAGAGGGAGCTCCTCACATACAGATGTATATATACAGTCACCACTAGGGGGAGCTCCTCACATACAGATGTATATACAGTCACCACTAGAGGGAGCTCCTCACATACAGATGTATATACAGCCACCACTAGGGGGAGCTCCTCACATATAGATGTATATACAGCCACCACTAGGGGAGCTCCTCACATACAGATGTATATACAGCCACCACTAGCGGGAGCTCCTCACATATAGATGTATATATACAGTCACCACTAGAGGGAGCTCCTCACATACAGATGTATATACAGCCACCACTAGAGGGAGCTCCTCGCATACAGATGTATATACAGCCACCACTAGAGGGAGCTCCTCGCATACAGATGTATATACAGTCACCACTAGGGGGAGCTCCTCACATACAGATGTATATACAGCCACCACTGGGGGGAGCTCCTCACATACAGATGTATATACAGCCACCACTAGAGGGAGCTTCCTGCATACAGATGTATATACAGCCACCACTAGAGGGAGCTCCTCGCATATAGATGTATATACAGCCACCACTAGGGGGAGCTCCTCACATATAGATGTATATATACAGTCACCACTAGAGGGAGCTCCTCACATACAGATGTATATACAGCCACCACTAGAGGGAGCTCCTCGCATACAGATGTATATACAGCCACCACTAGAGGGAGCTCCTCGCATATAGATGTAAATACAGCCACCACTAGGGGGAGCTCCTCACATGCAGATGTATATACAGCCACCACTAGGGGGAGCTCCTCACATACAGATGTATATACAGTCACCACTAGGGGGAGCTCCTCACATACAGATGTATATACAGCCACCACTAGAGGGAGCTTCCCGCATACAGATGTATATACAGCCACCACTAGAGGGAGCTCCTCGCATATAGATGTATATACAACCACCACTAGAGGGAGCTCGTCACATACAGATGTATATACAGCCACCACTAGAGGGAGCTCCTCACATACAGATGTATATACAGCCACCACTAGAGGGAGCTCCTCACATACAGATGTATATACAGCCACCACTAGAGGGAGCTCCTCACATACAGATGTATATACAGCCACCACTAGAGGGAGCTCCTCACATACAGATATATATACAGCCACCACTAGGGGGAGCTCCTCACATACAGATGTATATACAGTCACCACTAGGGGAGCTCCTCACATACAGATGTATATACAGTCACCACTAGAGGGAGCTCCTCACATACAGATGTATATACAGCCACCACTAGAGGGAGCTCCTCACATACAGATGTATATACAGTCACCACTAGGGGAGCTCCTCACATACAGATGTATATACAGTCACCACTAGGGGAGCTCCTCACATACAGATGTATATACAGTCACCACTAGGGGGAGCTCCTCACATACAGATGTATATACAGCCACCACTAGAGGGAGCTCCTCACATACAGATGTATATACAGTCACCACTAAAGGGAGCTCCTCACATACAGATGTATATACAGTCACCACTAGGGGGAGCTCCTCACATACAGATGTATATACAGTCACCACTAGAGGGAGCTCCTCACATACAGATGTATATACAGCCACCACTAGAGGGAGCTCACTGCGTACATTTGTAAACTCTGTAATAAGCCCATCAGCTCCCTCTAGTGGTGGCTGCTATCATATAACCTCCTCGATTAGCCCCTCATATACTTTGTTGATGAGACTGGTAGCAGGTGCTGCAGAGGCTCATGGGTACACAGCTTGTCTTCTGTGCGTTTGCCTGATGCCGATATTTGCTTTATTTTAATGATAGAAACGGTTCTGGAGAAGGAACTTTCTCCCTTAAGAGATGTCTGCAGCCAGAGATGTCCTGAGGGGCCCCAGACTCGGGGGCCATTCATTGGAGGTATGGAGGGGTCCACTATGGACTCTGATGTGGAGGAGATGGTCGAGGGCCTGAACGTCACCTCTCTGTCAGCGCGGACCCGGCTGACTGCTCTGGTGGGGGAGATCCGCCTCATTCATGTCAAGAACACGGAGCTGAGCATGAAAATCAACAACATCACGTTGTCAGCGGGTAAGGAAGGGCCACAGGGGCTCCCAGCTCTGTGTATCCTTTACCTTTCTATTCTGTGTTTCTTCTTGTCTCATACTCCACACACATCCAAGGATGCAGCCACACATCTACTAGAGTGTTATCTACTGCAGACACATCCAGAGCTGCATTCACAGTGATCTCTACTGCAGTCACATCCAGAGCTGCACTCACAGTGATCTCTACTGCAGTCACATCCAGAGCTGCATTCAGAGTGATTTCTACTACAGTCACATCCAGAGCTGCATTTACAGTGATCTCTACTGCAGTCACATCCAGAGCTGCATTCAGAGTGATTTCTACTACAGTCACATCCAGAGCTGCATTTACAGTGATCTCTACTGCAGTCACATCCAGAGCTGCATTCACAGTGATCTCTACTGCAGTCACATCCAGAGCTACATTTACAGTGATCTCTACTGCAGTCACATCCAGAGCTGCATTCACAGTAATCTCTACTGCAGTCACACCCAGAGCTGCATTCACAGTGCTTTCTACTACAGTCACATCCAGAGCTGCATTTACAGTGATCTCTACTGCAGTCACATCCAGAGCTGCATTCACAGTGCTTTCTACTACACTCACATCCAGAGCTGCATTTACAGTGATCTCTACTACAATCACATCCAGAGCTGCATTCACAGTGATTTCTACTGCAGTCACATCCAGAGCTGCATTCACAGTGATTTCTACTACACTCACATCCAGAGCTGCATTTACAGTGATCTCTACTGCAGCCACATCCAGAGCTGCATTCAGAGTGATTTCTACTACAGTCACATCCAGAGCTGCATTCAGAGTGATTTCTACTACAGTAACATCCAGAGCTGCATTTACAGTGATCTCTACTGCAGCCACATCCAGAGCTGCATTCGCAGTGCTTTCTACTACACTCACATCCAGAGCTGCATTTACAGTGATTTCTACTACAGTCACATCCAGAGCTGCATTCACAGTGATTTCTACTACAGTCACATCCAGAGCTGCATTCAGAGTGCTTTCTACTACGCTCACATCCAGAGCTGCATTCAGAGTGCTCTCTACTATGCTCACATCCAGAGCTGCATTCAGAGTGCTTTCTGCTACACTCACACCCAGAGCTGCCTCATCACTCGTATGCAGTGGTTATCTCTGCAGGTTGGGATTTACTGTGCATTATTACAGGGCGACCAGGAACTGATGGGAGACCAGGAGAGCAGGGACCCCCAGGAGCCCGAGGAGAGCAAGGTGAGAGGCGGCCGCTGTAGGTGCTGCAGGACACCACGCAGCACTCCATAGTGTGGCTCCGCCCGTCTGTCTGGTCACCTTCTGCTGCTTCATTATAGGACTTCCCGGCCAGAAAGGAGAAGAAGGACGCGGCGGTAAGGAGGGTCTCCCCGGACCTCAAGGCCCAGCCGGACCCCCCGGGAAGGATGGTGAGAGTTCTTCTGTGACCATAGCTTACTGAGGTGTCTGCGCAGAATCTGTATTAAAAGTGGTAAAAAGTCACACAATTTGTCTAAAGTAGAATTTTCTAGTTTTTAATTTACTTGAATAAGGGGTGGGGCATAGTGAGGGGGGCGTGGCTTCACAGGAAAAGGAGCGTGACCTAAGACCAGAAGTTTTGAACCACAATAGAAACAGTGGGTGGTATAAAGTACGACCAAAGGGGGCGTTTATGAAGACGGCGGCCTCGTCCCTGCTGCGCTGGCGCCTCTACATAACTTAGGCAGACGTTACGCTTCCTTGCTGGCGTTGATTTAGACCATTTTCTACGCCTAAAAGAGGCACTGAAAATGATGAATGAGACGGCCGGCGCTTTTCCTCGCCCACGCACCCTTTATTAGACGTGGCGCCATGTTTTCATGCCAACCGCATGTTAATGTATGGGACTGTGTGGGGCAGCCAAGCATCCTGCCCTAGAGCAGCTCACACAGGGCCCAGCAGGAAGGGGCTGGAGACAATGGGGGTCATTTGTCAAAGACTGGCTGTGGATAGTAGTCCTTGCACTGCCAGAGGAAGCGACTAATTGATGATGAGGCTCAGACCTCTAAGAGTCCCTGCTCCTGGAGAGAAACCTACTGTGGCCTCTTGACTGATACCCCCTGACTAGTGCTGAGCGAATCGAAGAATCCACAATGAAGTTCAATCCAAAGTTTAGGGAAAATTTGATTCCCCACAAATCCGAATTTCCTTGCACTTTGTGGTAACAAACAGTTTTTTTTTTGTGACTGTGAAAGTAAGAAGCCTGGGAACGTGATATCACCCATAATGCCGTGCAGCCAGCCAATCAGCAGATAGCCAGCCCCTGTGATGTCATACCCCAATGAGAGCCGCAGCCCGCGTGATTGCCGCCATTTCACAGTGAGCTGAGCTTAGAGAAAGATGTGACAAGCGCTTGTGCGCTAGGGAGGGTGTTTCAGAAAGCTATTAATTGCAGAATACTGGATAGGGCCAGTGCAGGGACAGTGTAGAGAGATCGTAGGCAGAGGTTTTAGACACTGTATGGAGGGCATAGGGAGACTGCAGGGACAGTGAAGATTGAATGTAATCGCCGCGTGCATCTTGTTAAACAGCTGGCGCATTCATAATGAATCTGTTACATTACTGATTCAGTTACTGTACACTATGACCAACAGACAGGTGCTAGGGCTCTCCGAGGGAATGGGCAGTGGCAAAATGTTGCTACGGCACAAGTAGCAGCAGAA